>JAKCPI010016821.1:0-17358 GCA_023213315.1 Euborellia annulipes | reverse complement strand
GATGAATAACAAAATTTAATTGTTTAAGATTGAATATTTAACCATAAAAAAAAACTTGGAAAACAATATTAAATAAACATCAATTTCAGTACAAATAAATCGCATAATACAGGACTGGCAATACGTGTGGGAATAATAATCCTGGACCCTATGCCCTAGGTCCCATGTTGACTTATCGGGACATTCCAGACCGATTTTCATTTATGAGCGGATTATCTTGGTGGCAGCAAGTCAATGCGCGTGACTCTACACAGTCAGTCTGTTGTCATTTGTTAATTTGGAATGCCAAGTGGAGCATCCAGTGTAATCAGTTGGTGATCCCTTGAGCATAACCAAATCCCCCTTGGTGTATGTACAATATGTATATTTGGCATTATGACAATAACAACCCCAACCCTCTCCCTCTCCCTCTGTCTTGAATCAATACAAAGAAAGAAAATTGTATTCTTTCCACCTCAGATCAATGTTCTTCATTATTTGAGTGAGTCATTTCCTCCAGAGTTAAATGGAGCTTTCGATTATATAATTTCTGATTAAAAAAAAGTGTAATGTAAATGTTAAAATTCTGCGCCAGTTGATAAGATAAATGATAGCGCTGAAGGTATTTTCAGACCAAATCTATTCCACTATATACTCGACGTTTTGGGAGACTACGTCTCCTTCATCAGGACTAATGTGGTTATTAATAAATTAACCCTCACTGGTTTAGTCATTGGTTAATTTATTTATAATCACATTAGTCCTGATAAAGGGAGACGTCGACTATATGGTGGAATAAATTTGGCCTGAAAATGCCTCCAGCGTTATTTATTTATCGATAAATTGAAAAAATGTATTATTAAATGCAAACTTTAAAATAAGGACATTTTTGGCGTCAATATTAGTTTATTAAATATTTTGTAATTAATTTTTGCTAGCTAAAAAATAAACCACGATGGAAACACCAAAAATGTCTTTTATTTCTAATAATATCACTAACGAGTGGATCAATTAGTTAGAAACTAAATATTTTTTTTACGAGCTAGCAGGGAATACAATTTTTAATGAAGGATTGGTAATTCAGGTTTATTTCTAGTCTTCTCTCTATAAAAAAAAAAAAAAAAAAAAAAACTACAAGTTTATTCAATTCAACTGATTGATATCTTTCGTAAAATTCATGATCAGTCCAATTTTTTTTTTTATTTCTTAATATTTTTTTCATTTTTCAAGAGGAATAAATTAAAAATATTTTTTAAATAATAATAAAGAGGATCTAAAAAATAATTGATTTATGAATTTTAATCAAAATCGTTTGAGCCAATTTTGAGAAAAATCGAAAAAATTGAAAAAGTACATCAGTAAAGTAAACTTAAAACAATTTTCTCGAAAAATTTTATTCATATAGGCCTACTTTTTTATTTTTTTTTTTAACCTTCACACTTTTTTCCAATTCACACTCACATTCAGACACACATACACTCAGTATATTCGGCAACTTAGATCATACCAGGAATAAGACTTGACAATAACCGTTATTTGTGAATCTTTCTATTTTGGGGTTCAGGCATTTCTATTTGAGCCATTTGGTATCCAAATAGGTTAAATAAAATCATCGGACCTCCTGATATTTTTTTTAAAGAGCATGTAACAAATAATAAATTTTCAAATAGGAAGAATGAATGAACAAGCAGCTAGTTAAATATTTCAATTTATTAATAAACCAGGGCCGACGTTTCGGCCACATATGGGACCATCCTCAGGGCCAGGTTAATGTCCCAGGTCATTCACTCTCTGTCCATGGTATGATAATAATAAAATTTGAGGCATTATCATGATTAAGCTACGTACAATTGGGTATGCCCAATATAACTTGGCGAGAATTATATATATAATTCATATGTATTTTCAGACATTAACCTGGCCCTGAGAATGGTCCCATATGTGACCGAAACGTCGGCCCTGGTTTATTAATAAATTAAAATATTTAACTAGCCTCTTGCTCATTTATTCTTCCTATTTGATTATTAACACTCAGCTATATACGTCACTATGATAATAAAGGTTTTTGTTTAGGGGGGTGGGTGTGCTCAGGGAGGTATCTGCTGCTGATCTTATTCTAATAAAAAAAAATAATAATAAAAATATAATCTTTGATTTTACTAGAAAATTTATTTATAAAAATTTAAATTTTTTTATATGAGTTTAATTTATAAAAATTGAGAAAGAAGAGAATTGTACATAAATAATTAATATCTCCCCCCAATTGAAAAAAGATAAAAATTTCTTAAGCGCTTATCTTGATTATCTTGAAGACGAAGAGGAAGCGGCGTCGACCTCGTAGGCGGCAGCTCTCTTTTACCTCCAGGTATTCTTGATTTATATTTATATTTATTTATTTATTATATAGATCTATATGAGTATTTACCTGGGTTGGATGGGATCTTCCCGGCTCTCTTACAATGGGGGCTGGATATCATTCTCGAACATATCAGGTGGATTTATATAGCCTGCATTGCTAATGGATATATTCCTAAACAATGGAGGGAAGTTAGAGTTGCATTTATCCCTAAACCAGGTAGAGCAGACTACTCAACAGCCAAAGCTTTTAGACCGATCAGCCTTTCCTCGTTCTTTTTAAAATCCCTAGAAAGGCTGATTGATAGAGAAATCAGAGATGGGCCTCTGATGTACCATGGAATACATAAAAACCAACATGCGTACCTTCCGGGTAAAAGTGTAGAAACTGCACTACACGCAGTGGTCGAATGTATAGAGAACTCCTTGGGGGATGGTAGATCAACTCTTGGAGTATTTATAGATATCGAGGGAGCCTTTGATAAGACCTCTTTCGACAGTATAGACAAAGCACTCGAAACAAGAGGAACCAACTCCACCATTAGGCGGTGGATTAGGTTCATGCTCTGTAAGAGAGCTGTCCAAATTAACACAGGTGGGAAAATAATTCGGGGAGTGGTAAGCAGAGGGTGTCCGCAGGGGGGGGTTCTTTCCCCCCTGCTTTGGAACCTGGTCGTGGATGACCTGATAAGGCATCTAAACGGCAATCTCTTCCATGCAACCGGTTATGCTGATGACATTGCCATACTGGTAAATGGCATATGTGAAAGAACGCTATGTGAGCTGGTGCAAGGCGCACTGCGGATAGTAGAGGGTTGGTGCAAGAAACATTCTTTAACAGTGAACCCCCGTAAAACGGAAATGGTCCTGTTCACAAAGAAAAGAAAGCTAACTACCCTAATAGAACCCTCCCTATTTGGAACAAAAATTAGTTTCGCTAGAGAGGTGAAGTACTTAGGAATCATTCTTGATGACAAATTAAATTGGAAAAGCCATCTTCAAAATAAGATAGATAAAGCATGTAGGGCATTCTGGCAGTGTAGGGGCGCCATTGGGAAGTCTTGGGGGCTGGAGACCGAGGACATCAATGTGGCTTTATACTGCGATAATCCGCCCCATGCTGACATATGGTTCACTGGTCTGGTGGCCAAGAACCAAATTAGAAACTGCGAAGAAGCTGTTGAGCCATGTGCAGAGACTGGCTTGTCTCAGTGTAACGGGATCAATGAAAACGACTCCCACTGCAGCTATAGAAACAGTGCTCTGCCTACCTCCTCTAGATATTCATATCAGGAGGGAAGCTTTGAGCACAGCAATTAGACTTAAAAATTTAGGGCTATGGCGGTCCAAAAGTATGATGAAGGGACACGGAATTATCCTAAGGGAAGGTTTCATGGGGTGTCCCTCATTAGAAGCACAAGCCGACTATATGTCCCCGCGATATATTTTCGGGGAAAACGTACAGAACAGCCTCAGAAAGTGGCCAAGGGCACCCCCGAGAGGGGGATGTGGTTGTTTACACTGATGGCTCTAAGACTCAACTGGGCACAGGATCAGGTATATACTCTGAAAGCGAAATGCTTAGCATTAGTTTGCCTCTGGGAGCGCATGCCACAGTCTTTCAGGCTGAGGTAATGGGTATTCAGGTGGCTGCCAGGGAACTGATCGATAGGAAATACGTAAACAAAACGATATTTATTTTCACGGATAGCAGAGCTGCTATTCAAGCAATAGGAAGGGCTAAATTCTCTTCCAAAATAACACTTGAGTGCCACAAGGCACTAGACGATCTGGCCAATGTTGGAAATAACAGTGTCAGTCTGTTTTGGGTCAAAGGGCACGAGGGCAATAAGGGCAATGAAATGGCTGATTTGCTGGCTAGGATGGGATCGGGGACTGCTTTCTACGGTCCTGAGCCCTCGATCCCGCTGGCAAACTCAACCATTAGAGATATGACCAACAAATTGGTCATAAAAGAACAGACAGAGCGCTGGAGAAGCTCTTTGGGGTGCAGACAGGCCAAGGAGTTCATACTCCGGCCTGAACCTAGGAGGGGCTCGCTTTTGCCTGCAACAAACTAGAGAGAAGTTATCAACCTACGTAGGACTTATTACAGGACACTGTAGGCTAAATAGACACCTAAAAATAATAGGTATAAAGGACAGCCCCTTATGTAGGGGCTGCGAATTAGAAGATGAAACCCCAACACATATTATTTGTAGTTGTCAGGCGGTGACATTAACTAGATTATCCACATTGGGAAGTTCAATTTTGGAACCCAAGGATATTCATGCGATCCCCCCCAATAGGCTTTTAGATTTCTTTGCGAGGCTGGGCTGGTTGAGGGGGGGGGCGTATAAGGATCGAGTAGCGATCCGGCGAAATGGCACAAGGGGCCCACATTGGTGGCCTAAGTGCCTGGATCCTCAAAAGCGAGGAGACCGCGCCTATATCTAATCCATCTATATGAGTATATGAAAATATGTGTATTTATTTTCTAGTGCACTTTGAACGAAGACATCAGCGGCCTTCAAGCAGCTGAAGCTCAATGATGCCTCACCGGCTATTAAGAGAGCGAGAGAGTCCTTTTTTTATTTCTCCGAATTTTGATAAAAAAAAAATAACAAAAACATTGATAATCTATAAAAAAAAATAATTCTCTTCTTTCTCTTGTTAATTAATTGATAAAGAATAAAACAAAAAAATATACTTTTCTATGATAACGTTGTGACGTCCTTCAAATAAATAATAAATTTTTGAATATTAATCAAAATTGTTACAGCCAATTTTGAGAAATTCGAAAAAAAAAAAAAAATTAAAAAAGTACTTCATTAAAGTAAAAGTACTTTTTGGCCGATTTTGTTCAAAAGCTTATATTGAGTGTCAGGATGGGTGCATAACTTAAATATAAATTTTCAATCCCTTAGCTCAATTCTTTCTTGCCTAAAATCGTTACACCTAGGCTCACACACAGATCAATTTGCGGGACCCACTTTTTTGGACTCAGGGGACCTCAAAACATGTATATCCATCAAAATCTCGACATCGAATTTTTGACCTGATTGCAATACTTTCTCTCTAGATATTTCATATATAGGGCAAGAGGAAGTATAATTAATTCATTCTCTTGAATTTGATTGTTTGCAATCTATGGTAGACTGCCATAGCAAATGATAGAAAAGGTAGAAAATTGGAAGTTAAAGTTGACTTTAAGTTATCTAAATGGAGTTCAGGCTGGCTTTATTTTAAACTAAAGTTTAAGGACTAAAGTGGAATTATAAATACGAAAAATTTTTTTTTTTTCTTTATTCTCGCCTTCTACGTTACCATTCGCAATACGAAAAATTTAAAGAGCTCAAGTTGATTATCACAATGCTCTTGGAATCTGAAGTAAACAGAGCAAGTTATTAGTTTATAATGGACACAATCAAAAATTACTTTAAGGAGTAGAATAATTCAAATAAAAAAAATATATATATAAATAAAAATAACATTGGCCATTTATTTATCTTATAACATAGGGTATCCATATTATTTAGATAAATATTCATCGGACTGCCTGGGATCCGAACCCACATCCCTTGACTTCTAAGATTATTAATATTAACATTTGTCACTTCTTTAATCTTTCGACCACGGTGGGGGTTGAATTTTTAATTTCTTCTACATTCATTTACAGTTGAAGTGCAATGAAATCAGGATTTATTTATTTTTTGAGGCATAAGCAACTCCCGCTCTGACCCACTTAATTATTCTCTTTCATTTTGTTTAATCAAATTTAATCACCTAAAGAAAGAAACAACGCCTTATAATTTCATTTTAAGTAGAAATTTCAAGTTTTTTTTTTTACTTGATTAATTTCACACCACCGAATGTTAAATAAGATTATTTTTTTCTGTCTTTGCTTAATAATAATGAATATTTAATTATTTTCTTCTTAAGCAATTTGCATGAATTAATTATTTAAAGAAGTGAGAGAGAGAGAGAGAGAGAGAGAGAGAAGGAAAGAAACGGATGGTAGCAGCGGATTGCAGGAGGGGGGGGGGGGGGGGGGTGAGGGAGACTCGCAATCCAATCCGCAAAACAGCTTCTCATGGAATAAACTCTCTCCTTTTTCTTTTAAGTTAATATTAAAAAAAGTAAAAAGGATAATAATAAACTATATTAAGATCTAATAACTTTGTGATCAAAAAGATGCCAGTATTTTTACTTTCTCTTACCCATATACGTAGACTTTAAGTTAATATGTACAATACAAGTATATAGGAGAGAAAGTATTGGATTCATGTCAAAAATTCGATGTCGAGATTTTCATGGAAATGCACGTTTTGAGGTCTCCTGAGTCCAAAAAATGGTTCTCGTGTCTGTCTGTCTGTGTGTGTGTTCAATTTAAAGCATGAAGAAATTGGGCCTCGAGGTTGAAATTTTATATTGAAGTAAGGCACCTTCCAGAGGGTGTGAAAATAAGCTTTTGAACAAAATCGGACAGAGTACTAGTACTACTGATGAACTTTTTCAGAATAGGTTGCATTTTAGTGATGGAAAGATACTCTAGAGTCAGCACTTCCAGTACCGGGGCCTTTGGCGGGTATAAGCCGGTAAAGTTGCGGGGAGACGGTTTTTCGCAAATATCTTGAAAACTATGCGGTTTTCCGCAAAAATTCATCAATACAAAAATAATCGAAATTAAATTACAAACAAAAATGGTCTAGTATATAATCACGCTAAAGTGAACGGTTCAGGAGATATAGAGGGGTAAAACCGCATAGAGATATTTGTGAAAAACCATTTTCCCGCAACTTTACCGGCTTATTCCCGCCAAAGGCCCCGCTACTGGAAGTGCTGACTCTAAAGAAACACTAAAATGCAACCTATTCTAAAAATATTAGCCTTCAGAAAACTATTGCCCATTTTTGTTGTCAGCTCTTGGACTATAACGATTTTGATTAAAATTCATAAATCAATTATTTTTACTTTCTCTTACCTATGTATATATGTTAATATATATATATAGAGAGAAAGTATTGGATTCATGTCAAAAATTCGATGTCGAGATTTTGATGGATCTTCACGTTTTGAGGTCCCCTGAATCCAAAAAAGTGGTTTTCGCGACATGGTCTGTCTGTGTGTGTGTGTCTGTCTGTGTGTGTGTGTGTCTGTGAACAAAATATCTCAAGAACGAAAAGAGTTAGAAGGTTGAAATTTTATATTTAAGTTAGGCACCCCCCATGGGACGTGACACGAAGCTTTTGAACAAAATCGGCCCAAAAGTACTAGTACTTTACTGATGTAGTTTTTCAGTTTTTTTCGATTTTCTCAAAATTTGCTCCAACGATTTTTTTTTAATTCAAAAATCAATTATTTTTTAGATTCTCTTTAAAATGTATATTCTCATTTTGTCATTGAAATCTTCTGAAGCAGTGGCGTACCGAGGGGGGGGGCGGGGGGGGGGGGCGGTCCGCCCCAGGCCCCGAGCCGGCATAGGCCCCCATATATTTATAAAAAAAAAAATTTAATGAAAATTTCACTTTTTGAGGCCCCGGGGCCCTCAGGGCTCAGGTAAAAACCGAAAAATTTAGTTAAAAAATCAAAATTTAATGAAAATTTCTCTTTTTGAGGCCCCGGGGCCCTCAGGGCTCAGGTAAAAACCGAAAAATTTAGTCAAAAAATCAAAATTTAATAAAAATTTCTCTTTGAGAGGCCCCGGGGCCCTCAGGGCACAAGTAAAAACCGAAAAATTTAGTTAAAAAATCAAAATTTAATGAAAATTTCTCTTTGAGAGGCTCCGGGGCCCTCAGGGCACAAGTAAAAACCGAAAAATTTAGTTAAAAATCAAAATTTAATGAAAATTTCTCTTTGAGAGGCCCCGGGGCCCTCAGGGCACAAGTAAAAACCGAAAAATTTAGTTAAAAAATCAAAATTTAATGAAAATTTCTCTTTGAGAGGCCCCGGGGCCCTCAGGGCTCAAGTAAAAAACGAAAAATTTAGTTAAAAAATCAAAATTTAATAAAAATTTCTCTTTGAGAGGCCCCGGGGCCCTCAGGGCACAAGTAAAAACAAAATTTAATGAAGATTTCTCTTTGAGAGGCCCCGGGGCCCTCAGAGCTCAAATAAAACCTAAAATTTAGTTAAAATATCAAAATTTAATGAAAATTTCTCTTTGAGAAGCCCCGGGGCCCTCAGGGCTCAAATAAAACCTAAAATTTAGTTAAAAAATCAAAATTTAATGAAAATTTCTGTTTGAGAGGCCCCGGAGCCCTCAGGGCACAAGTAAAAACCGAAAAATTTAGTTAAAATATCAAATTTAATGAAAATTTCTCTTTGAGAGGCCCCGGGGCCTTCAGGGCTCAAATAAAAACCGAAAAATTTAGTTAAAAAATCAAAATTTAATGAAAATTTCTGTTTGAGAGGCCCCGGAGCCCTCAGGGCTCAAGTAAAAACAAAATTTAATGAAAATTTCTCTTTGAGAGGCCCCGGGGCCCTCAGGGCTCAAGTAAAAACAAAATTTAATGAAAATTTCTCTTTGAGAGGCCCCGGGGCCCTTGGGGTTCAGGGATATACGGTATTTTAAAAATATTTTTATGTATGGAGAAGAGGGATATTTAAAGATGAGCAGCCCCCCCCCTCAAAAAAAAATTCAATATAAGGCCCCTCTTCTAGTGCCGCCCCAGGCCCCCAACTGCCTCGGTACGCCTCTGTTCTGAAGACCACTTTACTCTTGTATTTCATAGGGAAGATAGGAGAAATGGTTGCCATGGTAACAAAATATAAATATTTTGCCATACTTATAAATTTTACATCTTGAATTCAATTGTACCCTACTGTCGGAAACTAAATACATTTAGACACAAAAAATCTGGTGTGACAAGCACAGAACACAACTTTCGATTACCGAAGTTAAGAGAAAGTTGTGTGCTGTGCGCCAGTCACACCAGATTTTTTAGATTCTCTTTAAAATGTATATTTTCATTTTGGCCTCAAAATTGTGTGAAGCACACTTTAATCTTGTAATTATTAGGAAAGATCGTTGCCATGGTAACAAAATATAAATATTTTCCTATATTTA
The DNA here is from genome assembly GCA_023213315.1 of Euborellia annulipes. Lineage (NCBI taxonomy): Eukaryota > Metazoa > Arthropoda > Insecta > Dermaptera > Anisolabididae > Euborellia > Euborellia annulipes. The sequence continues at coordinate 7,958 of JAKCPI010016821.1, read as the reverse complement.
TAAATTTCTATTTAATGCCTTGATGTCCTCGGGCTTGGTGTAGAGGTAACCTTCTATACCGAGGGTCGCGGGTTCGGATCCCAGGCAGCCCGATGATTTTATTTAAGCCATTTGGTATCCAAATGGCTTAAATAAGAATGCCTGGGCCCCAAATACATATTCTGCATATTCAAATAACGATTATCGTCAAAAAGTCTTTTATGGCCTGAGTTGCCGAAAAGTGAATGTGTGTGTGAGTGTGAATGTGAATGTGAAAAAAATGTGAGTGTTAAAAAAAATAAATAATACTGCTTTGATCTAATGTAGCTAAATATATGAAGATACCAAAAATCCGGTGAGACAAGTATAGAACACAACTTTCAACAACCGAAGGTAAGATAAACCAGATTTTTTTTTGACTATAAAAGAAATTTAAAAAATAATTTCGAGTACGGAATGTATGTGAATTTGAATCAAATATCTTAGAACAAAAGAAATTTTATTATAATAATTTTCACAGTTCTTACTTCACTTAAAGAGAAGTTGAGGGTGAATGGATGCTGGAAGATAAGCAACCCAAATGATCTCTAGTCGATGCGTGGCCCGCTCTAGAACAATTCTAGGATAATTATTGTCGAAATTGGAATGAACTTGATGTTGAAAGAAGCCGCTATATTTTCTTTAAGGAATGATCCATATATAATAATCAGTTAAACGGAACGGAACTCAATGTCAATTGAGGGAGGAGATGGGACCAGCTTGCTAATTATCCGAGCATTCGCCAGCCCCTTAGTTGAGACAATTTGAGTGTAGGTAATTTGGGTTGACTACGTGCTACCAAAATAATAACTCCAAAATCCCGGAATCCAGTATTGATTAATTTTCAAGATTCTTAAACACTATTTGTTTAACATAAATCAAAATTAAAACTATAAAAAATTTTCTGTAATGAAATGTAGTTTATTGAATGTAAATTAGGAACCGACCGAATATTCGGTTTCGGTTACGGTTTCGGCCAGTTTCGGCCAAAAATCATGGTTTCGGCCGTAGTTTCGGTTTCGGCCAAAAAGTGGCCGAACCTTTCGGCCGGCCGAAACCAGAGTCAGAAAAAATGGGATGAGACTCGCATGCAAAAAAAAAAATCTGGTGTGACTGGCGCACAGCACACAACTTTCTCTTACCTTCGGTAATCGAATGTTGTGTACTGTGCTTGTCACACCAGATTTTTTGTGTCGACATGTATTTAGTTTCCGACAGTAGGGTACATTCGATTTTCAAGATGTAAAATTTATAAGTATGACAAAATATTTATATTTTGTTACCATGGCAACCATTTCTCCTATCTTTTCTATGGAGTACAAGAGTAAAGTGGTCTTCAGAAGATTTCAATCCCAAAATGAGAATATACATTTTAAAGAGAATCTAAAAAATAATTGATTTTTGAATTTTAAAAAAAATCGTTGGAGCAAATTTTGAGAAAATCGAAAAAAACTGAAAAAGTGCATCAGTAAAAGTACCAGTACTTTTTGGTCGATTTTGTTCAAAAGCTTCGTGTCACGTCCCATGGGGGTGTCTAACTTAAATATAAAATTTCAACCTCCTAGCTCTTTTCGTTCTTGAGATATTTTGTTCACAGACACACAGACAGACACACAGACACACACACAGACAGACCATGTCGCGAAAACCACTTTTTTGGATTCAGGGGACCTCAAAACGTGAAGATCCATCAAAATCTCGACATCGAATTTTTGACATGAAACCAATACTTTCTCTCTCTATATATTAACATATATATAGAGGTACGAGAAAGTAAAAAAGGTCAAATAATTTGCACTTGAGGGAGAAAAAAAATTTAGTCTTCCTAAAAAAAAGGTAAAATGATTTTCACGGAGGGAAAAAAAATTCAAAAAAAAAAAAAGGTAAAATGAAAAAAAATTTTTATAGGAAATACTAGTTTCGGTTTCGGTTACGGTTTCGGCCGAAACTAAGGTTGAGGCCGAATATTCGGTTTCGGTTTCGGCTGAAAATCTTGTTTCGGTCGGACCCTAATGTAAATACGTAATTATGAGAAGTTAAAACACGCGTAGCAAATGAATTCGTTAATTATGAAAAATATAATTTTATCTCCATCAAAGTAACTTTATATACTCGAGCGTGCCTCCTCCCTACGTGTGTGTATAACGAAAAAATATTTAAATTAATTATTTCTCATTAAAGTTGAAAATAAACAAAATTCAACTAAATAAATAATACATTTATTTATTTTTTTTTTTTATTGAGGTTTGACTACGAGGCCATACCTTACCATATGTACATGTATATACAATAAACCATATCAAAAATTTTACATTGTAAATAAATTCCGTTATAAAAATATAGTATGTACAAAAGTATAGTAAATATAAATGTATATATACCCTATTACAAAAACATTTTAAAACAATAGATTTATAAAATAACATTATAAGACAACACTATAGAACAACATTGTAAAATAACACTTTACAATAACATTATAAAACAACACTTTACTAATAAAGTTTTATCAAAGTGGTACATGAATACGAAGAAAATAGCTATAGGACGGATGCGGATTTAGATCTGTATATTGCAGGTTTTGATGAATTGGCAGAGGGCTTTCACTATTGTCTCACGTGGGTTCTTTACTATTTCAATAAGTGAAGGAGGGTCCCGGAAGTGCGGCTCTATTGTCTGTATTAAGGTTCTTCTCTGGGTCGTGAGAATAGGACATTTCAGAATTAGATGTTCTGGAGTGGCTGGAGTCTGTGAGCAGAGGCAGTATGGCGTGGCGACTATGGAGAATCTGTACAAGTGAGCTTGGCATGCTGTATGATTGAATCTTATTCTATTGATGACAGTGATCTCTTCTCGGCTAAGGTTTGCCATTGTTTGAACCATGGTGGAGCAGGGTATTTCTTAAGTTTAGCTAAAGATGAACCTTTGAACTGTGAGCTGTTTTGCCATGATTGGGACCAGTCTTGATTTAGTTGAGCCTTAAAGATGCTTAGCCAGATCTCCATGGGACTCCTTCTATGAGAAGTGGGCCACGGTGTGCTGCTCTCTTTGCAAGGTAATCTGCGATTGTGTTTCCATGGTTTCCGGGTGGCTTCTGATCCATGATAATACGATGTACTGTCCTCTTGCATGTGTTTCTTTTAGTATGGTGGCTATTTGTAGGTGGATTTATTGATTTTATTGGATATTTTGATGAACTTTATTGAAGCCAAAGCCGATTGTGAGTCCGAAATAATATTAACCGTTTTTGATACAATGTAGCTTTGTGTAAATCAAGGCCTCTCTTATGGCTATTAATTCGGCAGTATAGATTGACATTTGTTGTGGGAGTTTAAACAGGTGAAAGGAGTCTTCAGTACTATTGTAAAAAGAGCACCCTGTTAAATTAGCAAATTTTGACCCATCCGTGTAGATTATAGCGTCAAAGTGTTCATTTGGCTTTATATGGGGTCCTGATTCTCTGATATTAACTGGGGTGTTAATTATGTCTAGGTCAATTTGGAGGTTAGGGTAGATTGAGAACTTTTCTATTGAGATATTTAATTGGTGGAGTTTCATATTGGCAAGCACTATTATAGGAATATTTGAATGGTTCCAGTATGATGAGTTATTATAGGTTTGCTCTAGTGAAGAAACTGAGTCTACGGTGGGATGAAAGAATTTTGAGCGTCTTTTTACTAGGAACTTAGAGGCCAGAAAATTTCTTCTAAGATGCAATGGGGGCTCATTAGCTTCGATGAGCAGAGCATTTGTTGGGGTTGAATTAAGGGCACCAAGACATATTCTGATGGCTTTATATTGTATTTTATCGAGGGCCAAAAGCGTTGTGTGAGGAGGCTGTTCCAAACAAAAAATTTCCATATTCTAGTTTTGATCGCAAGAGTGCTTTATATACTACTATGAGAGAATAGGGATGTGCCCCCCATTTATAGTTTGCCAAAACTCTGAGAAGATTTATTACAGGTGCACAGTTTTTGGTTAAGTAGCGAATATGGTGATTCCACTTTAACTTTGAGTCTAATACTAGGCCCAAGTATTTGATGACTCCTTTAACAGGGAACTCTTGGCCACCTAATAGGATAGTCTGAATAGGAGGAATTCTTCTCCTACTGAAGATGCAGACAGAAGATTTCGATGGGGAGACATCTAAATTGTTCCTATTTAAATATTGTATTAGATTGTGGATGGATGGGTTTAAAATTGTGAAAGTTTGTTCTACCTTAGAAGATTCAGAATATATGACTAAGTCATCAGCATATTGTAGGACTTTGCAATTGGGTGCACAACACTGTAAGAGATCGGCTGTGTATATAATGAATAGAAGAGGGCTAAGGGCGGAGCCCTGGAGGATCCCCTTATAAACTGTTCTATTATAGATTTTATTGTTAGTGTTGACCATTATATTTCTTTCGTATAGGAGAGTAAATATTAATTTAGAAGTTGTGTGCCCAATTCCAACTTCAATTAACTTTCTGTAGAGAGTGTGAATATTGACATTGTCATATGCACCTACTATGTCAATAAAAGCAGCGGTGGTGTATTTTTTACGGGCAAAGGCTTCTTGTATATTATTTGTGAGAATAGCTAAATTATCCGTGGTAGAGATGTGATCGAAATCCAAAGGAGTACAGCGGTAGCTTGAAGTTGTTTTCTAAATAGCTATTGAGCCTATTTTTGATTAGTTTCTCAAACACCTTTAGGATGCATGAAGATAATGCAATAGGCCTGTAGGATGAACCCGCTAACCGAGATTTCCCAGGTTTGAGGATAGGTAGGATGATTTGGGTTTTCCAAGAGGTCGGCATAACATGAGTGTATCGAATATCATTATATATATCTAGTAAATAGGATAGGGCATTAAGAGGAAGGTATCTAATCATCGTATAAGAGATGTTATCAACTCCCGGGGCAGTATCTGGGCATGAGATTAGACCTTTTCCATTTCATTAATTGAAAAAGGAATGTCTAATAAGTCAGGGGATTCTTCATTTAAGAAAAACCTGCATTCCTTTAACGGGACATCTGGAGGGACTAGTTTGTCTAGAAATTCGTCTATAGTTCTTTCTGGTAGATCCTTACTTATTAAATGATTTGAGCCTTTTATTTTTTTAATTTTTTCCCATATATTTTTAGATGGAGTACTTGGATTTATCGCAGAGATATACTCTGCCCATGATTCTCTTTTGGCCCCTTTTACTGTACGTTTTGCCACCGCCTGGGATTTTTTGAGTTCTATATAATTTAAGAGGTTAGGGTTTGCCTTGTAATTTCTATGGGCCTGCTTTCTTAGTTCTATTGCCTTTTGACAATCTGGATTCCACCAACATACTGGAGTTCTTTTCCCACAATAAGGTTTTGTCATAGGTATCGCTACCTTAGCTGCTGTATTTATTGCTTCCTCCAGGAAGGTATATTTAATTATTACATCTGTATCTACTGGGGGGAATTGAAATATGTTTTCGATAAGCCTATAATATAAACTCCAATCTGCTAATTTGGTTTTATATCTGGGTCTAAACCTGGAGGAACTGTAGTTCCATGGTCTATTAATGCATAAGAGAATTGGATAATGGTCGGAGCCTAAAGCATCCTCTAAGACCTCAAAGTTGATCTCAGGACTTACATAGCTCGAGCAGAGAGAGAGATCTACAATTGATGGATTACCTATGTTAGGAGATATACGCGTAGGGGACCCATCATTTAGTAAAAATAAGGTTTAAATCATCCATTAGTCCAAGTAATGAATCCCCTTGTCGATCTCTAAAGTTGCATCCCCACTCCAACGCATGGGCATTAAAGTCCGCTAAAAATAACATTGGTTGAGGTATATTCTGCAAAGTATTTACCCATTCAGAACTAGTAATATAATATTGCGGCTTGCAATAGCAACTGATTATAGATATTTCGTAGTTTCCTGGAATTTTTATACGTGCGCCACAAATCTGTATATCAGGGCTGGGGGGATACCAAGCTAAGCTTCGTATATGTCCAGTTGTTTGTAAATTAAAATCATAGCTCCTCCCTTACCATCAATTCGATCTGCTCTAATTACATTATAGTTTTTCATTTTAAATTCAAGACTAGGTTTGAGCCATGTTTCACTTATGGCCGACACCTGTACGTTTAAATCACTCAGGACTATCTCTAAACTACCTTTGTTCGCCGAAATAGACCTTGCGTTCCACTGTATTATTGAGAATCTATTGTTTATATTGTTATTCATTATTTGTTTTTTATTTATTGAAGGCTACCACCCACCCTGTATTTATTAATTTTGTATACTAGATTTATTAATCTTTTTATAAATTCTTTGTAAGAAAAAATTAGATTCATCATGAGAAAGATTTAAAGCTGCTAGAGGAATTTCATTCTCTAAAATTTTTTGAAATATACTATTTAGTATTAGATCAAACTTATCTATTTCATCAGTGTTAATATTTTGGATATACAAGGGATGCGTATTACATGGGCCGCTAGGCTGCCATGCATTTGAAACATTTTTGGGTTTTATCAAAATGCGGCGTTTCCTTTGCCTTAGATATTCTAGGTGTTTGAGGTACACTGATTATCCTGTTTTGTTATTATTTACTAAATTATTTACACCAGTTTTATCCGGGAAAAATTGTTGAGGGGATCCCTGGCTTCTGTTCTCCTCTACCACCCGCTCTATCCTAAAATTATAATTATTTCGCGAGACTTTATTGGCATAATCTGTTTTATTTTTATTTTTCTGGATCAAAATGCTTCTTTAAATGACATATGGTTTTCCGCAATCATCCTCCTAATATTCTCTTGGTTCTTATACTCAGGGCACTCTTTATTTATCGCTTCATGTCTACCTTGACAATGAACGCCATTTAACGTCATTGTTGCAGGTGTCTCGGGCATGGGATTCCCCACATCTGGGACACCGAGTAGGGAGAGGACACTTAGACGCAAAATGATTATAGTTTACATAATTTAAGCAATTTAGGCATTGATTAACTTTAGATATAAATAAGTCGACTTTACATAGCCAATGGAGTTGGAACACGGGAGTCTCCTTTTTTCTTGAAAATTCGTCTAGCTTTTAGTACTTGCTGTTCTGAACTAATGAATTCCATTATTTCTTCCTCACTAAGATCATAATCAATGTCACGAACTAACCCTTGTTTAACCATCATAAAATTTGGAATAAAACAAATCAACTTATTATCTTTCCACATAGTATTATTTATTAAAATATTAGCTGAGCTATAATCATTAACTGTAATTTTCACTGTTCTAAAGTCAATTTTAGAGATCGACAAGACATTTCTAAAGATATCTATATTATTATTTCTAATTAATTTGCCTACCGTCATAGGGTGGACTTTGCCATTACTAATTAAATTCTCTACAAATAGGACAAACGGCCCATTGTCATGTTTCTCGTAAGTATTTTCGAGACAGCTTAAATAATATTTAGATCGCGTTTCACAATATATTATTATTTATATTATTTGAGGACTCACCGGCTTCACCTTCCATAGGTGTCAGGGGGATCTGATTTATAGAGCCTATTGACGTGCGTCGAGAAGTGGTTGCCTCGTGGTTGTATTCTTCACCGACTTTTTTTGTTTTGGAGCTTGGCCTTCCTCTCTTCTACTTCTGCCTCTTCATATTTTCTCTTGGTGACTAAAGGTTCGATGTTCCATAGGGGCTTCTTCATTTAGTACAGCTAATGCTGTTTTTAAAGGCATTAGAAATGTCCATCTCTCTAACCCCACTCGCTTTGTTTACATCAGCCATTGGGCTTGGACTCACCCAAGGCTAAATGGGTCCCAATTCAAGATTTTTTTTTCCGTTCAGAGTTTAATAAAAAGAACCACTTACTATTAAGCACAACTCCCCTATTAAAAACTCACAGATACTATTAAAATTTCTGATTAATTCAGGAACTTGTTTGGACTTCCAATGTT
>JAKCPI010016820.1:0-51608 GCA_023213315.1 Euborellia annulipes | reverse complement strand
TTCGAGAATGAAAATCAAGTATATATTATAATAAAAATTAACCTTTTTCACATCATCGATATATTAACCCAATAAAGTCCTGGTGAATCCATTATAAAATAAACAAGTTAAATTATTTTATAAGTTTCGCCTAAAGAGCGGAGGCAAATTTTTTTCTTTCAACTTTATATTTTTGTACAATTAATGGAGTTAAATTAATAGAATTTTTTGAAATTCCTAAATATTCCCTGCTCTGATTTATCTCTCGGGATTAATTCTTTTTCCATAATATAGGGAGGGGATTAGTAATATCTTTAACAGGACTTACTGATGGTATTCTGATTCTGGGCTGTAAGATACAAAATTCGGGAGATCTCGTGGACGGTCCAGAATCTAAATTTTTGATTTTTTTTTTTAAATTTAAAAGTTTTTCTTTTTATTCTTGATTTAGTTACTTTCAATGAACATTGTATTCCTTTTTGACATTACAGAAGGTTTTAAAAGAAGCCGAGCATTGAGTTGATTTGTTTATTATTTTGTCGCAAAAAAAATAAAAGTAGAGGGTAATTTTTGTGCGTCATCTTCTATCTCTTGTTTAACCAAAAAAGAATTGGAGTTTTCATAAGTAATCTCAGAATTCAAATCCACATCTTGTAAAGGAATATGTTGTATAGTTCATGTTATTATGTTATTATCTAGATGGCTCAGACTTATATATGTACATTGTTCTTTTTTCCTATTGTTGTTTTTGCTAACGATTAAAATATTTATCTAAAATCCTCTCTGAATTATTTCCTAATATTAAGAACCCAAATAAGCGATATAACAACTGGCGACGAGGATTGTGGAAAATAAAACAATTTAAATACATTGTATTTTTCCGAAATTATTTATAAAATAAAATGGGAGAAAAAACATTTACTCTGGAAGAAATTCAAAAATTATTAAATCAAGTTTATGAATTGGGAGTGAACGTTAACCAAGGAAATAATTTGAATAATAAGGATTTAAACACGGAGAGGTTAGTGCAATCTTTATCATCTCGCATAAATGAATTTATTTATGATCCAGAGCAAGACCAAACATTCGATATATGGTTTCAACGGTATGAAGATATGTTTAAATTGGATGCAGCAAATTTGGACGATGCCACGAAGGTTAGACTATTAAATTCTAAACTATCAAGTAAAGTATTCAAAAGATATTCTGATTTGCTGTTGCCGTTAAAGCCAAATGAACAATCATTTGAGGATACTATAAAAAAATTAAATAAACATTTTGGTAGAATTACATCTCTATTTAAATTAAGGTATGAGTGTATGAAAATAGCTAAAAGTGCCAAAGATGATTTTGTATCTTATGGAGCTAAGGTAAATGCACACTGTGAACGAATTGAATTTAAAAAGTTAACTTTAGATCAATTCAAATGCTTAATATTTGTTTGTGGATTACAGTCTTCATCAGATGCCGAATTACGAGTACGAATTTTAGCAAAAATGGATGAAAATCCGGACCTTAATTTACAACAAGCCATTGAGGAATGTCAACGATTTATTAAAATTAAAGAAGAAGCCAAAATGATTGAAAAAGGTATAGAGAAAAATCAAATAAACGTCGTTAATTTTAAAGGTAAGGAAAACTTTAATAAAGCCAACGTGCAATTTAATAAACCAATGAAAAATCAAAATAATCAAAATAGAATTCCACGTTATCCTTGTAATCGATGTGGAAACGCACATTTTGTTCGCGATTGCAAATTTTTGGATCATAAATGTGAAAAATGCAAAATGATCGGACATAAAGAAGGATTTTGTAATAGACCAAAGCAAAATATTGATTATAAAAATAAGCAAGTCTATTATAAATTCAATAATAATAAAAATTTTGAAAATAAATCGAATTCGAATCACATAATCTCGTTTTGTGGGAGTGACGCGAAAAGTAAAAGAAAATATATATCAATTTTCATAAATGATAAATTAGTAAAATTGCAAATTGATTCCGCTTCGGATATAACATTAATTTCAAAGAATACTTGGAAGGAGATAGGTTGTCCTACATATAAAGTCACCGATCACCTAGCGAAAAATGCTTCCGGTGATAGTATAGAATTAATAGGCGAAATAAACCCGGAAATTAAATTTGAGGGAAGTTTATTTCAAGAAACAATATATTTAACTAAAAATTTAGATTTACTTGGGATCGACCTGATTGAAAAGTTTAAGCTATGGGATGTACCTTTTAATAAAATATGTAATAATATTAGAAATAAAGATGATATTTTAAATTTTGATAAATATATAAATAGTTTAAAAGAAAAATATAAAAATATTTTTAAAGAGGGACTAGGGCATTGTACTAAAACAAAGGCAACATTTGAATTACGCCCTGGTGCAAGTCCTAAATTTTGTAAAGCTCGACCAGTAGCCTATGCGGCACGATTGGAGGTGGAAAATGAATTGAACCGATTAGTAAATTTAAATGTTATTTCCCCAGTGAATTATTCGTCTTGGGCAGCTCCGATAGTCGTCGTGAAGAAGGCAAATGGAAAAATAAGAATATGCTCGGACTTCTCCACGGGATTAAATGATGCACTACTTTTACATCAACACCCTTTACCATTACCTGAAGATATATTCAATACGCTTAATGGAGGTAAATATTTTTCTATAATCGATTTAGCAGATGCTTATCTTCAAATAGAGATTGAAGAAAAATTTAGAAATTTACTCACTATTAATACCCATAAGGGGCTATATCAATATAATAGATTGCCATTTGGAATTAAATCCGCACCGGGAATTTTTCAGCAAGTGATGGATGCCATGTTAGCTGACGTTCCAGGGGCGGTAGCGTATCTAGATGACATCCTTGTTATGGGACGAGACGAAAATGATCATAAAAATAATTTAGAAGCTGTATTAAAGCGAATTGAGGAATATGGGTTAAGAATTCAATGGGAAAAATGTAAATTTTTTAAGACGGAAGTAAAATATTTGGGCATGATCGTAAATAAAGAGGGACACAAACCAGATCCCGCGAAAATTGAAAAGATTTTAGAAATGCCTGCACCTAGCGATGTTTCAACGCTTAGATCATTCCTAGGATTAATTAACTTTTACGGGAAATTTTCAAATGAACTCGGGAAAATGCGAAAACCTTTAGATGAATTACTAAAGAAAAATATTAAATGGCATTGGTCTCCCGAATGCAATAATGCGTTTTTAAGAATAAAAGAAATTTTAACATCCGACTTATTATTAACACATTATGATCCGAATTTGGACATTATTGTTGCTGCTGATGCTTCGCAGAATGGAGTTGGCGCGGTAATTTTACATAGATTTCCGGATGGTTCGGAAAAAGCCATAGCGCATGCTTCCTATTCATTAACGCCGACCGAGAGAAAATATAGCCAAATCGAGAAAGAGGGATTAGCGTTAGTATATGCGTTAAAGAAATTTCACAAATATGTATATGGAAGACATTTTACGTTACTTACGGATCATAAACCGCTGTTATCTATATTCGGTTCGAAAAAAGGAATACCCGTTTATACACAAAGTAGATTACAACGGTGGGCTACAATAATGCTAAATTATGATTTTACTATTGAATATAGAAAAACTTTAGAATTTGGCCAGGCCGACGCCCTGTCAAGACTAATTGCAAGACATGAAACCACAGAAGAAGATGTTGTAATAGCTTCTATAAAAATTGAAAAAGATATATTTTGTACTGTTTCAGAGGGAATACAAGCTCTCCCAGTCACCGCTGAAATGATTAAAGATTATACAAGGAAGGATAAATGTTTAAGAAAAGTTTATAATTGTATTAATAATGGTTGGCCAGAGAAGGTAACTGATAAAAATTTATTGGCATTTAAAAATCGAGAAACATCTCTGTCTATTCTTAATGGTTGTATTTTGTTTAATGAAAGAGTAGTAATACCTTATTTGTTACAGAAAAGAATTTTAAAACAATTTCATAAAGGACATCCAGGAATTGTCCATATGAAAGCACTAGCACGAAGTTATATCTATTGGCCAGGTTTGGACGCAGATATTGAAGAACTTGTGAAGAATTGTAGTAAATGTGCAATGGTAGCAAAGGCTCCAAGAAAATCCGATCCATGTCCATGGCAAACCCCTGAGAAACCATGGTCACGAATTCATGTTGACTTTGCTGGGCCAATAGACGGTCTAAGTTATTTATTAGTTGTGGATGCATACTCAAAATGGCCAGAAGTATTCATAATGAAGAAGACGTCATCCGCCGCAACTATCAATAAATTACGAACTTTATTTACTAGATTTGGAATGCCAGAAATTTTAGTTTCAGATAACGGAACGCAATTTTCTTCAGCAGAATTCCAAGAGTTTTGCCAAATAAATGGAATTGAACATATACGATCACCCCCATATCATCCACAATCGAACGGTCAAATAGAACGGTTCGTGGACACTTTCAAAAGGTCCATTAAAAAATTGAAAGGGGAAGGATCACTTCAAGAAATAATTGATATTTTTTTATTAACATATAGAAATACTCCAAATTCAAATATAAAAATCAATAATTTAAATAAAAATGTATCTCCCGCTGAGGCTCTCTTAGGAAGACCCTTACGCACGTCATTCGACTTATTAAAACCTGAAAAGGAAGAAAACGAGCATGAACATAATCCCAACCAAGAAGAAGGAAAATTCAGGTTATTTCGAAAAGGAGATTTTGTTTACGCTCGCGATTTCAGAAACAAAACGAAATGGAGGTCGGGGCGAATCATAAAGAAAATAGGTAATGTAATTTATGACGTCGATGTCGGGGAAGAGATATGGAGACGACATGTCAACCACCTTCGAAACCGACATACGAAAAATAAAGAAAATGCAAATGAGTTATTCAGTAATTTTTATTTAATCCCACTAAGTAGAGATCGAGGAGAGGACACCGAAAATGCTGTCATCCAAAATGAATCCGATTCGTCTACTGTGGAAGGTGATCCTGCCAGTGGAGCAAATCCGCCACCACCAGCAGAAGGTCCCGATGACATCGCATCACAACAATCAACTATAATGCCTCGGAGGTCGTCCCGGATTCCAGTGAGACCTCAGAGACTCTCCATTGACTCGAAATTAAAATCTTATGATCCACCTAGATAATAAATTTTGCGAGGGAAGATGTTGTATAGTTCATGTTATTATGTTATTATCTAGATGGCTCAGACTTATATATGTACATTGTTCTTTTTCCTATTGTTGTTTTTTGCTAACGATTAAAATATTTATCTAAAATCCTCTCTGAATTATTTCCTAATATTAAGAACCCAAATAAGCGATATAACAGAATATTTGCCTAAAAAAATAATAGATTAGTTATGCATTAAAAACATCGCCATTTAAAGACTTTCACTTATGAATTGTAGGGGTCACTAATAATCATCTCGAATGTGTTTTTTTAATATTTTGTTTTGTGTTTTGGGGTTGAGAGACCAAAGGGCAAAAACTCAGAGAGAATTAGCCCTAGCAAAATTGTTAAATTTGGAAATTATATTTTGGACCTATTCAGTTAAATTATATAGAGTAAGATTGCAAATTTATACTTTGGAATAAAAAACAAGTCCGATCTAATTCTTTCTCCGACTTTGGTCTCGCATAAATATGAATCGATGACCCGGAGGGCGGGCCGTCACTCCGCCACTCTGGGAACCCGTCAATGTACACTTTATTTAAATAAAAACCAAATATTACAAATCAAGTCTTTTTGAATACCCAAAAACTCCCTCCCACACCAACGGCCAGCAAACAGCAAAGGGCATCCCGGAGGAACAACATCAGCGATTACACAACACTTTTGTGGTTAGAACTCAAGATCCAATTTGAAACAAAATCAAGGAAACCTGAGATTTATACTAATTACATATAGGAAATTCTGCTCGCTGGAAAATAAAATTAATTAAACCCACAGGCGATATCAAATATTTGATTGTGGGGCATTTTTTGTAATTGCTCCTTTTTTTTATTTTTTTAAGGTATTTTTCTACATCTCTGGCCATTTAGACCCCGTCCCTTTATTTAAATTGATTGGTAGCCAATTCAATTTAAATAAATTTGTATCGCATGGGTCGAGATGCGAGCCCACGAACCCTTGATACAAATGGAATCAAATACAATTTTTTGTAATTCCTAAATATTCTCTGCTCCTATCCTCGACCAATTCTATCCATAATATAGTGAGGGGATTTGAAATATCTTTAACAGGACTTACGTCTTCTGATTCTGAACAGCAAGTTGAAAATTCTGGTGAACTTGTGGATGGTCCAGAATCTAAATTTGTATTTGTTTTTATACATTTGGGGGTTCTCCCATGCGTTCTTGATGTAGTTACTTTCAATGAACATTGTATTCCTTTTGACCTTACATGAGGTTTCAAAGCCGAGAGTTGAGTCCCTTTATTTACTTTATTTATAAAAACAGTAGAGGGTAATTTTTGTGCCATTACATTAGCCACTTTTAACTCGATTTCAGAATGTTTGTGTTCGGAAGGTTCATCAACGAGTGAATCAGGAAACTCTCTAGGTGGAGGTTCAATTGAAATTGGAATTTCTTCTCTAGAGCTTTCTTCCAATATCAAATTAATTTTTTTTCTTTTTAAAAATTCTGGTTCAGGCCTCGCTTTCCTCTTCTGCGCACTTCTGTCAGGTTGGCACTCAAATATATGTGGTACCACATTAGGCTTTAAAATTTTATTTTTTTGATTGCCATATTTAAACAAGATATAATTCTCCAAATCTTCTTCGATCTAAAAAAAAAAATTATTATTTTTTATTATGAAAATTTGTTTGATTTAAAAACTATACCTATAGGAAAGAAAGAAGACAGATATTTTGTGGATCTACTTCCACCAAAGAAAACTTTTGGGGGCTATGGCCCTTTTTTTTCTTTTAATTAAAACAGGTTCATATTATTTTATTTTTATTTATCAGATTGAAAGTTATATTGTATATATATATATCTTATATCTTCTTCTTCTTCTTTTCTTTTCTTTTTTTTTTATTTATTTATCTTTATATATATAATGCTTCTGTACGTGTGTGTGATTGAACTCCTCCTAAACGACTGAAGCGATTTTGATGAAATTTGTTGTGAATGTTTGTGAGAGTCCCGGACAGGTTATGATTTACAAAAATTCATAAGTTAATGAATAATTAACCGTTAAAATAAGAAAAAAATAAAGTTAGGAGAAGCCCTTCGGGGCATGGCGTAGAGGTTAGCGTGCTAATCTTATATACCAAACGTCGCGGGTTCGGACCATATGTTAAAAAATCTGGTGTGACTGGCGCACAGCACACAACTTTCTCTTACCTTCGGTAATCGAAAGTTGTGTACTGTGCTTGTCACACCAGATTTTTTGTGTCTAAATATATTTAGGCTCCGACAGTACGGTACATTTGAATTCAAGATGTAAAATTTATAAGTATGGCAAAATATTTATATTTTGTTACCATGGCAACCATTTCTCCTATCTTCCCTATGGAGAACAGGAGTAAAGTGGTCTTCAGAAGATTTCAATCGCAAAATGAGAATATACATTTTAAAGAGCATCTAAAAAATAATTGATTTTTGAATTAAAAAAAAAAATCGTTGGAGCAAATTTTGAGAAAATCGAAAAAAACTGAAAAAGTACATCAGTAAAGTACTAGTACTCTTTGGCTGATTTTGATTAAAAGCTTATTTTCCGGGTCCCGGGGGTGTTTAAATTAAATATAAAATTTAAACCTCGTAGCTCAATTCCTTCATGCTTAAAATTGAACACACACACACACACAACACACCCACCCACCCACACACAGACAGACCATGTCGCGAAAACCACTTTTTTGGATTCAGGGGACCTCAAAACGTGAAGATCCATCAAAATCTCGACATCGAATTTTTGACATGAATCCAATACTTTCTCTCTATATATATATTACATATATACATAGGTAAGAGAAAGTAAAAAATGTAACAACCCCATTTAGGAAATTTCTAGGTTAATGGAGGACGAGAGAATCGTTAAGGCCCCCATACACCATCAGGTTTTCCTCAAGGCCCGGCCGGAATAGGGCTGGCCTCGAGGAAATCCTCAACGTGTGTGGTAGCAGCCTCGAGGCCAAAAAATCCTGATTGAAATTCAATAATATTTTCCTCGAGGCCAGAATTCTGTTAGTTTATCGCTGCGTGTATGGCCACTTCAGGCGGCCTCAGAGGGGAATTTTAAAATATGTATTTGAAATATTGCAAAAGGCCCGTGATCCGTAACTCAGAGAAAAGAGATTATTCCCGTCCTAACGCGAGAAATATTTATTTCATTTGAATTACAACTGTCAAAAGAGAACAATGTGTTGGCCTTGAGATAATCCTCGAGGAAATTCAATAGATTCATTGAAAAATGTGGATTTACATATACATTCATAGTTACATACATTTTCCCTTTTCATTTATATATATATATATATATATATATATAGATTATTATATAGAGATTATTTAACGGTTAATTATTCAGTAACTTGAGATTTTTTATGATGACTGGCGCACAGCACACAACTTTCTCTTACCTTCGGTAATCGAAAGTTGTGTTCTGTGCTTGTCACACCAGATTTTTTGTGTCGACATGTATTTAGTTTCCGACAGTAGGGTACATTCGATTTTCAAGATGTAAAATTTATAAGTATGGCAAAATGTTTATATTTTGTTACCATGGCAACCATTTCTCCTATCTTTTCTATGGAGAACAAGAGTAAAGTGGTCTTCAGAAGATTGCAATCTCAAAATGAGAATATACATTTTAAAGAGAATCTAAAAAATAATTGATTTTTGAATTTAAAAAAAAATCGTTGGAGCAAATTTAGAAAAAATCGAAAAAAACTGAAAAAGTACATCAGTAAAGTACTAGTACTCTGGCCGATTTTGCTCAAAAGCTTCGTGTCACATCCCAGGGGGTGTCTAACTTAAATATAAAATTTCAACCTCCTAGCTCTTTTCGTTCTTGAGATATTTTGTTCAGACACACAGACACACAGACAGACAGACACTCAGACAGACCATGTCGCGAAAACCACTTTTTTAGATTCAGGGGACCTCAAAACGTGTATATCCATCAAAATCTCGACATCGAATTTTTGACATGAATCTAATACTTTCTCTCTCTATATATATAAACATATATATAGAGGTAAGAGAAAGTAAAATATGGTGTGCCAGTCACACCAGATTTTTTTCTTATTTTAAGGATTAATTATTCATTAACTTATGATTTTTTTGTGAATCATAACCTGTCCTGGACTCTCACAAACATACACAAAAAATTTCATCAAAATCGGTTCAGACGTTTAGGAGGAGTTGAGAAACATACACACGTACAGAGGAATTATATATATAAAGAAGAAGAAGATATAAGATATATATAGCACACCTTAATAACTACGTTTATAGTCTGCCCCTGACTTGCCAATTTATATACAATGAAGAAAACACTTCCATACTCCTCTTAGACCACCTAAATATATTATATAATAAAAATTTTGGGGGATATGTAGAGCAGACTGTTCGGAATCTAATTTTTTCCAAACAAAGCTCTACCTAGTTAAATATATACAGTATAATTTTATTTCAATATACCGGTAGCTTTTTATAAAATAACAAAAAAACATACCAATAAATAAAAAATATAGTATATGCCTATATTGTTATTATATATTATGATATAATGACGTGTTGAGAGAATATCAGCCTACAGGGAAGCCTTATCGAATAAAACTCCCAATACTGAAAGGTTTTGGTTTTATTAATTAGATAAGGCCGTCATTAGTTTACATGCGAGTTTTGGCAAAATTAATGCATGGCCTTTCCTAATTTTTTTTTTTTTTTTTTTTTTTTTTTTTTTTGGAATGGGTGCATAAGGTCCGAAGACCTATAATGACCAATAGTCAGATGCAGCCAGGAAGAAAATAAAAACAAAAGGAGAAGCATAAAGGGGAGACTCAACTGCGGGAACTGAGAAGATGCCTGTTGAGGTTAGACTTGAAAGTCTGAAGATTGTAGGTTTTGGGGAAGATAGACGCAGGGAGCTTGTTCCAATCACGGGAGGTCATGGGGACAAAGGAAGAATGAAATTGTTTTGTTCTGTTAGTCGTGATCTGAACAGCATAGGGATGCTGGGAAGATGCCTCTCTTGTGTTCCGTGAATATGTTGCATTGGGTGGGATAATTGATTTTAATTCGGCAGAGCATTGACCATGGTAATACCTGTAGAAGAGAGATAGTGAAGATACTCTTCTTCTATGATCTAGCGACTGTAGGGATGCAGTAAGGGTAGAATCACCTATCAGTCTAATTGCACGCCTCTGTATGGCTTCCAAAGAGGAGAGAGCGTCTTTCGACGCCCCTCGCCAAAGGTGGGAACAGTATTCAAGACACGGCCGAATTTGCGCTTTATAGAGGATTAGGAGTTGTTGGGAGGAAAAGTAACGCTTCGTTTTGAATAGGAAACGCAATTTCCTTGCGGTAGATTAAATTAAATTAAAATTAAATTAAAATTGAAATGTTTTCCATATTTAAAGTATTATTCGGTACACGCTTCCCTGGTGGCTGATTGCATCTTATTTTGATTTGCAAACAGTCTATTCCTTACATCGTTATCATATATTTTCTACTAAAACCTCTCATGTAAAATATACCAAGGAACATTGATTTTTAAGGTCTTTTTTTAAAGCCTTAAAGATTTAACTTACATTGAAATGATCTTCGCAGCAAAATGTATTTGTTTTAGAAGAAATATCAGAAACATTCCTTCTGACTGCTTTTAACCATGCTCGGCGCCTTTTTTTATCCTTTGGCACACAGAAGAATAATTTGTTTGGAGTATAAATAGATGTTGATGTGCAGTTCGGCACAAAACAATAATATTTTCGTTTTTTTTTTGTTGAACTAAAAACAAATGAAAGATTAAAAAAAAAAAATATATGGGAAAAAAATTATACATTTTTTAAAATTATAAATACTAACCTTGCCTGCATAGATTCTTGGTTGTTTGACATATTTCAATGTAAATAAATTTGGTTGGATAATTTGTATTGAAATAAATATATTGTATCGTTTGATGTCTATATGGCCAAAAATGCCGAAGTCTTCAAAAAATATATTTTTCAATCTGAAACATAACCATATCAAATAAATTTAAAAATATATTTTCTATTCTATTTGTTGTTAGAGATTTAAAAATACTTACTTTCGAACTTTTTTATAAGACCACAAACTTGAAACAGATCATACATTCAATAGAAGCAACTGGAAGCAAGGTAAATAAACAGGAAAAACAGAACAATAGATAATAACAGGGAATAATAAACCCTACCGAACCAAGGGAACGAACGCCCCTCGGGTGGCCTCAAGCACAGATCAGGGAATAAATGGCACAGATCAAACATATATCAAGATTGGACACAGATTGGACAGCTCCACAAGTTTTAACGCCCTCTTCCAGATGTTTCTGCCATAGGACCTTAGTTCCAAACTTGACCACTTGCATTGTCTAAGTAAAAAGTCAATTGATTCAAAATTTCCATAGGCTGTGTATTTCAATTGTATTTTAAATGTTCACTGCTTGAAATAAACTTTAGTCATCTACCATAATTTTAATGTTTTATTTGGGTATTTTATACACAATAGAGAATCCTAAATAAATATTAAATTTCATAATTGGAAATTTTTTTTTAATGTGAAAAAGGTCCCCCCCCCTTTTGAATCGAAATTTACATGCAAATCCCCATAGGGATTTAACATTGGCTCTATAGAAGGAAGAGCCGAAAAATGAATTTGAAAAAACTGAAATACTAAATCAGTAAAGCGTCAATTTTCACCAAAAATTTTACTGATATACTTTATAAATCTAAAAAATCTGGTGTGACTGGAGCACAGCACACAACTTTCTCTTACCTTCGGTAATCGAAAGTTGTGTTCTGTGCTTGTCACACCAGATTTTTTGTGTCGACATGTATTTAGTTTCCGACAGTAGGGTACAATTGAATTCAAGATGTAAAATTTATAAGTATGGCAAAATATTTATATTTTGTTACCATGGCAACCATTTCTCCTATCTCCTCTATGAAGCACAAGAGTAAAGTGATCTTCAGAAGATTTCAATCACAAAATGAGAATATACATTTTATTGAAGATCTAAAAAATGATTGATTTTTGAATTTTAAAAAAAATCGTTGGAGCAAATTTTGAGAAAATCGAAAAAAACTGAAAAATTGCATCAGTAAAGTACTAGTACTCTTTGGCCGATTTTGTTCAAAAGCTTCGTGTCACGTCCCATGGGGGTACCTAACTTAAATATAAAATTTCAACCTCCTAGCTCTTTTCCTTCTTGAGATATTTTGTTCACAAACACACAGACACACAGACAGACAGACCATGTCGCGAAAACCACTTTTTTGGATTCAGGGGAACCTCAAAACGTGAAGATCCATCAAAATCTCGACATCGAATTTTTGACATGAAACCAATACTTTCTCTATATATATATTACATATATACATAGGTAAGAGAAAGTAAAAATAGTTGATTTTCGATTTTAATCAAAATCGTTAGAGCGAATTTTGAGAAAATCGAAAAAACTGAAAAAGTACTCCAGTACAGTCAATACAGTAAAAAGAAGGTTCATTATTCAATCATTGATTTGTTAATGCTTAAAAGATACAAGTAAAGTTTATGGCTGCTCAATTTGTTAAGAAAAATATCAAAAAAGACAACTTTAACTTTTTTCTTGGAGCCCCTGGGGTCCAGGGAGGCGAAGCTAGTACCTGTAATTTGCTCTGCAATTATTCACTGAAAATTATAAGGTAAGAAAAAGAAAATATACAAGATAATCAGAATTTATTATTTAGATGTTGGAATTTAAAATTAGACCATAAAAAAATTATGAAAAAACATAATTTTCTAAAAATATTAAAATTATTTTAATTTTAAATGACTTTGAATTAATTAGACACTTAGAAAAATGAACTCATATAATACAATTATATCAAATAAATACAGTTAAAAAAATATTCTTAATCGATATGAGGAAACAAATTAATAAATTATTTAACTAAGAGAGGTTTTATTGAAAAAAAAAAAAAAAAAAAGTTTTGTTTAGTACAACCATATTTTTCTGTTTGCATATTTGGACCTTTTTTTTAAATATCTTTTCATTTTTTCCACTATATAAAAAAATCTGATTCACTAACACAAGATTCCTGACCATTGGTGTTGCCAATGTTTTTTTTAAATTACGATGGCCAATATGTTGAGAATAGGAGGATATATGAATGAAGTCGCTGCGAGGCGTAGCTGAGGACAGCTTTTACTTCAGGCCGACTAGCTACTGAAATGGCAATACATAATATCAAAACAATTTTATCTAAAAGAAAATTATTTGCACGGGATAATCAATTATACTGGTGAAATCAGTAGCTGGTTGGCCTATTATTAAGGAAGATAAATAACGGCTTTAAAACAGCATATCCTCGCAGCAAAAAAGATGTTAAGAATTTTATAAAAATGAATTGTATTAAAATCCCTAGCTTTGTGGGGGAAAAGGGTGAAGAGATGGGGGGAATGTATAGGAGGGCTAAGGATTGGCTGCTTTAATCAATATACTGTGCAAGCCAGCGGAAACCTTCTCCATAGCCTTGACGTTTCAGTACAGAACACATGAAGAGTTCCAGTGGACGACCTGGAAGTTCTGTACGTGGAACTTTGCCCTAAAAAAACAAGATGAAATGTGTTTTAGTAAATTATTATATTGACTATTATTTTAATCTCAGCCAAAAACATCGGAGATGCAAAAAGGGGGCGCCTCGCATTATTTTTGGCCATAGTCGAGGTGAAATCAAAAAAATGCGCCTCGCTTTTCTGATTTATATAAAAGAGAGGAAATATTTTCACTTAAATAAAACCCCTACAGAATTTTGTTTGTTTCATATACCCTCGTTTTTATATAAATCAGAAAAGCGAGCCGCATTTTTTAAAGTGGAACTTTTATTTGATGGCCTCAAATTTTTTCGCTCTTCTATCAGCATGTCGCGTTACAAGCCGTGACGACAAAAATAGGAAAGTTGAAATTTAATATATATGACGAATTATAAAAAAAATAATTGTGAGATTTAATTATTCAATTTTTAAATTGATAAAATATAATATACAAATAAATATCAATATGTATATATATTGTATATAAATATACAAACTGAAAAAGTACATCAGTAAAGTACTAGTACTTTTTGGCCGGTTTTGTTTAAAAGCTTATTTTCTCGCTCCAGGGACGTGCCGAACTTAAATATAAAATTTCAGCCTCATAGCTCAATTCCTTCATGATTAAATTTGAACACAGACAGACACACACACAGAGACAGACCATGTCGCAAAAACCATTTTTTTTTTATTCAGGGGATCTCAAAACGTGTATATCCATCAAAATCTCGACATCGAATTTTTGACATGAATCCAATACTTTCTCTCTCTATATATTAACATATAAGAGAAAGTAAAAATTATGTTATGTAATATCAAAAGAATCAAAGTGTACTATTAAGAACTGTAAATAAGAACTCAACATATATTAAGGAATGATAGTAGAAATAAATTTAAAAAATAATATAAATTAAGAAAAATGAGTGATACCTTGCCAGTTGTTTGCCCATAGAGGGAAAAAAAATTCCGTAGTTCATCTTCAGAAGCTGCATTGGGCTTATCAATTTTATTTCCAAGAATTAAAACTGGACAGTTGCTTAATTGTTCATCCGTTAACAATAAATCAAGTTCGTTTTTAGACTCAACAAAACGATTTTTATCGTGAGCATCGACAAGAAATACTATAGCGTCCACAGCTGGAAAATAATCTTTCCATACTCGACGAGCTAAAAAAAGAAAAATGAATATTTTTATTTATTTATTTATTTTTAATTAATCCTTTTTTCTAGCTCATTTATATACTTGGTTTAATTATAAACTTAATAGGCTGCTCACTTTGCCAAGTTATTTTTGAAATTTATATTTATAAATCGAAAAAAGGCCTTAGAAAAAATAAATATAAATTCGAATACGTAACTTTTAGGTTGATAATCTTAAACAAATATTTTTTTTTTTTTATAAAATTGAACTAATCAATCAAACAATAGATGAGAAGATGACAGAGCAGGCAGCCAGGTTCTTTTATCTATTGTGTAACAGAATAAATCAATTTCATTCTTCCTTTGTCCCCATGACCTCCCGTGATTGGAACAAGCTCCCTGCGTCTATCTTCCCCAAAACCTACAATCTTCAGACTTTCAAGTCTAATCTCAACAGGCATCTTCTCAGTTCCCGCAGTTGAGTTTCCCCTTTATGCTTCTCCTTTTGTTTTTATTTTCTTCCTGGCTGCATGTGACTATTGGTCATTATAGGTCTTCGGACCTTATGCACCCATTCCAAAAAAAAAAAAAAAAAAAAAAAAAAAAAAAAAAAAAAATACAACAGCCCCTTTATTTCTTCTAATCAATGAAAAATAATAACAAAAAATCTAGTGTGAGTTATCGCACAGCATACAACGTTCTCTTGCAGTACTGTGCTTGTCACACCAGATTTTTTGTGTCGAGATATATTTAGTTGCCCTTAGCACCCTTAAGTTGCAAACTTGACTACGCGATTCATAGATCGCGTTGAGCTACGAATGTTTCCACATCAGTAAAATGTACTTCAAACAATTTCCATGAAAAATTTCACTGAAATACTTTTTAAAGAGCATTAAAAAAAATAGTTGATTTTTGAATTTTAATCAAAATTGTTGGAGCGAATTTTGAGAAAATCTCAAAAAACTGAAAAAGTACATTAGTAAAGTACTAGTACTTTTTGGCCGATTTTGTTCAAAAGCTTATTTCCCCCCCCCCCCTGGGGGTGGGGTGAATGCTTGACTCAAATATAAAATTTCAACCTCCAAGCTCTTTTCATTCCTGAGATATTTTGTGCACAGTCAGATCAATTTGCAGGACCCACATTTTTGACATGATCGGAATACTTTCTCTCTATATATTTCATATTTACGGTAGATAAAGGAAAATTCAATGGGAGGAAAATTCAATGAACGAAAATCTCTATATATATAGAGAGAGAATTCATTTTATATATAGAGATGCAGTTATTATCTCAAGAATATCAAAAGTTTCATCATAAAAAATTTTTTAATTCTACTTTTTGCTTTCTCTTGCCTATATATGTTAATATATATAAGAGAGAAAGTATTCGATTGATGTCAAAAATTCGATTTCGAAATTTTGATGGATATATACGTTTTAAGGTCCCCTGAATCCAAGAAAGTGGTTTCGCAACATGGTCTGTCTGTCTGTGTTCAAATTAAAGCATGAAGGAATAAAGCTAGGAGGTTGAAATTTTATATTTAAGTTAGGCACCTCCCTAGTGCGTGAAAACAAGTTTTTAATCAAAATCGGCCAAAGAGTGCTAACAGAATATAAATATTTTCTCATGTTTATAAATTTTACATCTTCAATTTAAATGTACCCTTCTGCCGGAAACTAAATATATGTCGACACAAAAATCTGGTGTGGCAAGCACAGAACAGAACTTTCGATTACCGAAGGTAAGTGAAAGTTGTGTGCGATAGTCACACCAGATTTTTATTAGTTCGGTTATTCAAAACATATATTTTCTATATTTAAAAGTACCAAAATAATTTTTTTCTTGGAAAGAAATTTGATTTCTCACAACAGTAATATTAGAGTTTGCATCATACTTTTATCATAAAGATAACATCTATTATCAAAAATTTTAAAGGTGATAGAATCAGGAAAAAAACAAGACGATTGCAGCCAAATATTATTTTATTTAAATTCTCGCCTTTACGGCTGATGATTCGGCCCGAGGTCTAGGCCATCTTCAGAGCCGTCTGGCAAAAATCAAAAAGTGTGGATATTTGCAAAAACAGCGACAACATTCAGCATGTGGTCCGCTCTTAACAAAACGTAGAGAAAATTGAAAAAAGATTGAAAGGGGGCAGGGGCGCAGAATTATAGCAGGTAAATAAAAAAAAAAATGCGAAATACGGAGTACGGAGTTTGAGAACAGTGGCTCTATATAATGAGAAATATTTTACCAATTTTGACTTGCTTGTCCTCATTTTTTATACATTTATTACGAAAAAGTTTTTTCGGATACTGTGTGGACAAAGAACAAATATGCTTTGTTTAAGAAAATTCATTTTTAAGCTTTAAGCATGAATATATCTACCGATTTTTAGAGCTCAAATAAAAAGTAAATTCTTTATTAAAAATAAATATGACGGGTATTAGAAAACATTGTTTAGATAAATCTACACCAAAATAGATCAATTCATATTCATATATTTATGAAGCTTTAAAATGAAATTTCATATAAGTGGGGCCAAAGTTAAGAGTCCAGCCTTGCTCTTTTACTGTGATTATTTCATTGTTTTTATAAAAGAAGACGGAAATTTAAATTGGAAATTTTCTAGGTTTAAAACTCAAAAGTTTATAGTAAAATTTTTTTATATTTTTATTTCAAATAATGAAATAATCACTTATAGAAAACGCTTTAACTTTGGCGCTCACTGGTACATTCAGTCTTTTGTTTATATACCTTGAGTATGCCCTCCTAAATCAAAAGTTGTAAAACGCATATTTCCTATTGATAATTCTTCTGAGGCTGAAAAAGAAAATTAAAAAAATTATAATAAATAAAATAAAAAAAATGTATATAAATAATATTTAAAAAGATTTACTTGGATGGAGAGTAGGCACATGTTGGGCCAAACGGTCATCTTTGAGCATATGTAGTAAAGTTGTTTTTCCAGCATTATCTAATCCGAGGAAAAGTAATTTACCGGATTTCTTCCAAAGTCCTAGAAATTACAACATTTTTTTAGTTTTTTATATACAAAAAAAAAAGACAAAGAAAATTTTACCTAAATAGCCCAAAACTCCTGTGAACCAATCCCAAAGAAACATTTTGATTTATCTGTAAGAAAATAATCGAATATTTATCAACTTATATAACAAATATAAGAATGAAATGTCATCATTCGAATTTTTATTAATATTAGAAACATTTAAATTTATGACTCAGCTGATTTTTAAGATAGTCAATAATTAAATCTATCCTTTGGATGCTCATGTTATTAATATACATACATACACTTTAAATTAATAAAATTACTATTTTAATTAAATGTAAATTATATAGATTTAAAATATAAACAAAGTTAATATATAATGACAAAAGATCTTTAAATAACTTATTCAAGGACCCCTATAAAAAAAAAAATATTCACACATGACAGACATATTATATTTTTCAAAGAATTACTTTATGAAATTATTATGTAAAAAAGACAATTATTTATAAGAAAAACTCACTTGATTAGAATAAATATAATTGTGTATTATAAATTATTAAAGATATTATAAATTATTAAAGATGTAGAAATAAATAACGGGTTGATGGAGAGCAAACAGTTGGCAAAAGCTTTAGGGCACGTCACCACGGCCAACGATACTCATAAAAAATTTAAATGCGCTTTTAATTAATGATTACTTTAAAACTTTGTCCCTAATTAAATATATTTATGAGAGTTATATAAATTAAATTTGTTATTTAGTTTTTTAATTTGTTTTTGTATTATTTAAATATAAAGTAAAACTCTTATTTTCTACTTCTATGAAATATCAATAAAAGGGCGGTTTTGTATAAAACTATCACGGATAAAACTAGGCCGATGTATAAAATGTAAAAAACCAACTCCCCTGAAAAAAACAGCTTAAAAGCTTTTATTTCATATTTTTTAATGTTTTAGTGCATTGACGAAGTTGTTTGCTTTTTATTTAGTGAATAATATAATCAAAATGTTAATAAAATAATTGAAAAATGAAATTCAAAAATTAAATATGGAAACCTAACCAACAGCTGTCAATTCATTTGTAAGTATATTTATTATTTTCTTTAATTAATTAATATCAGATAATTAAATTTAGTTTGCTTTTATTTTTTTAGGTTTCTGATAAGAATCTAAACATATGGAAAATTAATTTTAGAAAATATGGCCCGAAAAGGGGAATCTGACAGATGTGGCAAATCTATTACCTCAAGATTTTAAAATATTCAAAAGTGATATTGTTTTAGTTTCTATAATAGAAAAAGAAGAAAAAACTGTTCTACTGCTTTTAATTTTATCTTAATTTGTTCTTTCAAGATGCATTTTTATATGGTTAATAAAGCAAAAACAAAATTTGAATTAAAACATTTGGAAAGCATCTTATCTTATTTTTTTGAATATAAAATTATCTAAGTTGAAGAGAAGTTGCTGTTGATATTATGTAATGGAAGAGAGCAAGACAGGTGCAGCAAATAAAGAGAGCCTTTGTATGCCAAATGCCGAAAAGGAGATGTTTCTCACAAAATTGTAATTCGTCCATCCTCAGTCTCTCTTTTCTTAGTATAAGCCTACCAGGACTGAGATTGGACGAATAAAATTTTGACCGAAACGTCTCCTTTTCGGCATTTGGCATCCAAAGGCTCTCTTTATTTGCTGCACCTGTATTTGCTCTCTTCCATTCTATAAAATTATCCAAAAAAGAATTATTAAATGTCAAAATAATAAGTATGAATATACTGAATCTCATGGGCGTAGCCAGGGGGAGGCAGGGAGGGGCCATTGCCCCCCCTGGCTTGACCTAAAAATTAAAAAAAAAACAAATATATATTTTTCCCATTGAGAATTTTTTTTAACGGTCCAATCCACTACATTAATTTAATTTTTTTTATTTAAATAAATAATTAATAATCTATGTATATATTAATTGCAAACACTCCCCCCTCTCGCCCTAACGAGGGGTTAGCCCCCCCCTAACAAGATGTCTGGCTACGCCCATATGAATCTTGATTGTTTTGTTCATGCCTAATATATTAAAAGAATGTATTGCATACACAAACTTTAAACAATACCTGTATTAGACTGATTGTGAAGAGTTTAATAATTGTAACATTTTTTTTTTTTTTTTAAACATTCACACTTTTTCTCATTAACACCACACACACACACACACACATTCACACAGTCTTTTCGGCAACTCAAGCCATTTAAGACTTTAGACTTTGTTATTTTACTTATTTATGTAATTTTTTTTTTTAATTTTTTATATTGTTAGGCATTTACTATATTGTTAAATTTCTTTTTGTAAAAGTTTTTTGTAAACCGATGGCCTTTGGCCGAATGGATTAATAAAAAAAAAAAGACTTTAGACGATAACCGTTGTAATTAATATATATATTGGGGGTTCAGGCATTTCTATTTAAGCCATCTGGTATCCAAATGGCTTAAATAAAATCATCGAACTGCCTGGGTCCGAACACGCGACCTTTGGTATAGGAGCCCGCAACTTTTTTCAATGTTTTGTCCGAAATCGTTTTTGCTCGATCGGTGTGCGTTGGCATCGAGCAAAACGTTTTCCTCTTGGGCAAAACATTTTGATCGAAAACGTTTTTGCTCGATTGGTGTTCGTTCAGCCTTACTCATTTATTCCTAAGATAATAACAATTTCCTGCGTTTTAATCTTTTTGGACCCAATCATTATATATTTATATTTTTTTAGAAAAAACTTTATAAAAATTATTTAAAAAGGTAAATTTTAGAATTTTGAAGTTTAGGCTTTCACAGTTGTTATCATTAGTAAAAGAATTTGGTTTGACTGTGGTTTATTTGTAACAAGTGAAATTCCCTGGCAGTGCCGTAACAAGTGTATGAAGCGCCTGTGGCAAGCCTCTAACTTGCACCCCCCCCCCACAATCCAGTGTTTCCTAACCTTTTTTTGGCCAAGTTCCTCATTAATGATATATCATTAATCTGTGATAATACA
Source organism: Euborellia annulipes (assembly GCA_023213315.1). NCBI lineage: Eukaryota > Metazoa > Arthropoda > Insecta > Dermaptera > Anisolabididae > Euborellia > Euborellia annulipes. The sequence goes on along the minus strand of JAKCPI010016820.1, from coordinate 30,682 downwards.
CTGCTCATTTGCTCCTCCAGATTCGTTCTCCAACTCCAACCAGCGTAATTGGTTAAAATTGTGGCCTTCATGCCAACATAAATAAAAAAAAGTCATTAAAAAATTTGTCAAAATTCCCTAAACATAGGGGTTACCAAAATTTATATTCCACAAATCCTTTCTTTCGTTATAATGACAGATAAATGAAATTATAAGTTAGCTTCTAGTGTAGACCAGTGAAGAACTACTTTTTAGTTAATTTAATTATAAGTTGGCATTAAAAATAAAATGAAATTGATAATATGATTTAAAAAAAAAAGTGCAGGAGGTGGATTTGAACTCGCGAAGTTTGGTTACGTGAGAATGGAAAAAATTTAGATTGCATCAGGACGATTTAACCACTTGAGCCACACTTTGAATAATTATTTTAGGGAAAAATTAGCCATATAAGTAACATGAAATAAAAGAAGTATTAAAAAAATTTTAATATTCCACATATGATATATCATTTTTCTTTACCTTTCTTGCAGATTAATAATTTATAATAAAAATATCAATAGCATGCCTAGTTTTCAAATAATTCAATGGACAAACGTCAGATTGTTTATGCCTTAATGTAATTAAACCAAAAACTCTATCTAACATATGATACATGTCATTAATTCTTGAATTTCCCCTGATTCCAGAGAACTAAAGCCCTTTTAATTATATGATCTAATTTGGGAGTTATTGGCGATCAAAGTTAAGCTTATTTTCGACCTTAATGACATGACAAACACTCAATTCTATATTTCCGAAAAAGCTTATTTAGCATTGTCTGATTAAAACCAAATTTTTACCAGAGATTTATAATTAAAAAATGAGTTTTTTTCTAAAGTTTCATTGAGATTGGTAAAGAAATAAATAAAATATTGACTATTTTGTAAATTGAGTTTTAGAATTCGGAATCCCGGATGGGTAAAGAGAGCGTTCTATGAACCGGCTCTAGGCTTGCACCTGAGATCCCGAATTCTAAAACTCAATTTACAAAATAGTCAATATTTTATTTATTTCTTTACCAATCTCAATGAAACTTTAGAAAAAAACTCATTTTTTAATTATAAATCTCTGGTAAAAATTTGGTTTTAATCAGACAATGCTAAATAAGCTTTTTCGATAATATAGAATTGAGAGTGTTGATGTCATTAAGGTCGAAAATAAGCTTAACTTTGATCACCAATAACTTCCAAATTAGATCATATAATTAAAGGGGCTTTAGTTCTCTGGAATCAGGGGAAATTCAAGAATTAATGACATGTATCATATGTTAGATAAAGTTTTTGGTTTAATTACATTAAGGCATAAACAACCTGACGTTTGTCCATTGAATTATTTGAAAACTATGCATTCAATTGATATTTTTATTATAAATTATTAATCCGCATTAAAAGTAAAGAAAAACGATATATCATATGTGGAATATTAAAATTTTTTTAATACTTCTTTTATTTCATGTTACTTATATGGCTAATTTTTCCCTAAAATAATTATTCAAAGTGTGGCTCAAGTGGTTAAATCGTCCTCATGCAATCTAGATTTTTTCCATTCTCACGTAACCAAACTTCGCGAGTTCAAATCCACCTCCTGCACTTTTTTTTATTCTTAATTGTTTTTTATACCTCATGTGAGGGGGGAGGGGGGTGGCATATTAATTTTTAAAATTTTATATTCAAAATAAAATTTAATTCCCAAAATAAAAACCTCGTGCAGCTCACAACTAGGTCGGTCTCCTTTGTTTTGCGCCCCCCAGCCCAGTTGTGACCGTGGCGGGCGCCCGTTTTGCCACGCCCTCGTTACGGCCCTGTTCCCTGGTAACAATTTCAACGTGAATTGAATTTAGAATTTAGACTTTTATAGTTGTTATCATTAACAAAAAACGCTTCGGCCATTTATTCTTGGGTCAAAAAGTTAAAATTTTTGCAAACAAACCACAGCAAAACTCAAATCAGTCTTTTATTAAGCTTAATTTAGATCTGTAAATCATTTGCCAACTGGCATTTTTGAAAATTTGTTTTTATATTTAAATAATAAAAAATAGGACTCATTCTAGTCATAAATGATTTTTTTAATTTCCTTTCTCGTTGGGTTTGCACATGCGCATCCCAGTTTTATACATATTATACAGTTTTATCCGCGATTTTTGTATAAAACTGCAAAATCATATAAAACCCAACTCTGATAATTATGAGATAATTGATTTTAACAAATTTTCATCGAATCCCAAATTACTTTTCTTGTGGTCAATACCGCTAATCTTGCGGTCATAGATTGGGAACTTTTAAAAAGTGTGCATTATTTTTGAAATGGCTTTTAAAGAACGAGTAAATTAATCGTTCTATCAAAATACTCTTTTCATTGAACTAGTTCATTTCCGTCGATCCATTTCCAAGTCAAAGACCTTGTCAAAGTGACTTTAATAACTTCATAATAATATTCTTTGAAATTTAATGATAAATTCATTTTTTCTTTTTTTTATAAACCCTTAATTTTTTTTAAATGTTAAAATTTTTCTTTTATATATATTTCAAATTGATTCATCGTGGATCATGTTATTTCTTTTATTTTCCTAAATTTAAAGTCGGAAATATGAAATAAACTTGAAAAAAATATAATGAAATGTCAAAATCGAGAAGGCTGTAAGTTTTCAATTTTAATCTTGATAAAAACCTATTTTTAAATAAAATTTACATAATATATTCCATTATTTTATAATTTTAATTAAATCAATTTAGAGATAAGTAAAATTTAGGATATAGGTACGTTCACACTTTTGGATTGCATTCTGTAAATTTTGATTTGATCTTTGATGCTTTTTGATCCGCATAATTTTTGTTTAGGAGTTAGGCTTGGTTTAGAGATTCTAATATTAATTACTCAATATAATTTATTTCATTTAATGCTAGGCTTGTTGTGAAGCCAAATGTCAATGTTTTATTTAATCCTGATTTGAATTTTTTTGTTGGAAGAAGGCAATAGTAACAAATTAATTCTATAATATTTCAAGTATATTCTAGTTAATGTATCCAATTATTTATTAATATTTTTCCAGGCTCTTTGTAGACTATCAAATTATTCTAAAAAATGTTAGCGAGATGAATAGCTGATTCATTATGTAGTAGAATAAATAAAAGGCCAAGCAACTAGGTTTTTTCTTTATTATAGAACCCACAGCGACGTTTCGGTCCATTATGCGACCATCTTCATGCCTCTATAACCCTAGCCATGAAGATGGTCGCATAGTCGACCGAAACGTCGCTGTGGGTTCTATAATAAAGAAAAAACCTAGTTGCTTGGCCTTTTATTTATTTTACTATTTTAAAAAATTGTCCAAATAGTATAGGTCATAAAATTTACAAACCAAAAATCTATTTTTTTTTTAAATTTCTTCTATTATCATTCCCATAGAAACTAGTATAATCTGAATTACATTTAATATATTATGAAATTTATTAATTCATATATATTTTTAATTTTAGGCAACCAACAAAAATAAAATTAAATGACAATCGACCTTCTCCAGATCATATGGAAACAATGACAATCTTAGCAAATCCAAATGGTGTAACAAATTCCACATATGATCCTTTTGTATTTTCTGATGTTTTGAAGGCTTTACCTCTTAATACAAGCCAAGAGGAAAAAAAGTAAGTAAGATTTTGTCATTAATTTTATTTTCTTTGTAGGCCTAAATATAAAGCATCTCAGGAAGTTTAGTTATCTTACAAAATAGAATCCCTATATAAAAAAAGGCTTTTTGCCTAATATAGTTATTTCTGATAAATTGTACATTGTTTTATTTAAATAAGTCTCAATGACATGGACAAGTGACACCAATCAATGAATTCCATTTAAATAGTGATTGCATAAGTTCGTGCTCGATTTAAAGATAAGATGATATATTCGTCTTATTCAAAAATACATATATTTCCTAATTTTTCTTTCTCAATTGTTTCCCACCCCTCTACAAATTTGTCGATTCCATTTTTAAAGAAGGCCTTGGATAAATTGTATTCTTGAAAATCGTTTGTGAGATCGTTATGGGACGGCATCTTCCGTCTTCAGAATTTTGCCACTCACTCCACTCAGCAAAGACTTAATCAGTTGAAAATCTTAATATCTTCAATGCTGGAGAATTTTCTAATTGTAATCCCTTGCATCTGTTTTTTTTTTTGGAATGGGTGCATAAGGTCCGAAGACCTATAATGACCAATAGTCACATGCAGCCAGGAAGAAAATAAAAATAAAAACAAAAGGAGAAGCATAAAGGGGAAACTCAACTGCGGGAACTGAGAAGATGCCTGTTGAGGTTAGACTTGAAAGTCTGAAGATTGTAGGTTTTGGGGAAGATAGATGCAGGGAGCTTGTTCCAATCACGGGAGGTCATGGGGACAAAGGAAGAATGAAATTGATTTGTTCTGTTAGCCGAACAGTGGGAAGATGCCTCTCTTGTGTTCCGTGAATATGTTGCATTGGGTGGGATAATTGATTTTAATTCGGCAGAGCATTGACCATGGTAATACCTGTAGAAGAGAGATAGTGCAGATACTATCTGTTGGAAGCACACCAGACACTTCTGCATACAACAAATCCAAAACCGAACACCATAGCTTGGCCAAAATCTGGCACAAACTTTTACAATTATCTAAAAGCTCAAAGAGCGTAAACGAGTGGTTAAGACCTTAACAGCAAACCAAAATAGTCCATACCGAAATTAATTAAATGTCTCGATATCTCCAAATGTTCATTTATGAGAAAGATAAAGATCATTTATAAATCTAGAATTATTTTTTATTTTAGTTTTTATGATTACGATTCAGAGGAAGAGAAGGAATGTTATTGGCAACCTTTATGTGAAAGTCACAGCTCTTGGTCATTAGGTCAGAGCACAGATAGTTTCTTTTCTTGGTCTGATGAACTTGAAGCTGATAATACTAAAAAGGTATCATATTATAACTTTGTTTTTATTATATTATTATACAGAGGGATGAATAAAAAGGCTAAGTAGCTATGACTTTCTTTATTGCAATCAAACCCGCAGAGACGTTTCGGTCGACTATGCGACCATCTTCATGGCCATGATTTTATTGCAGAGGGTTTCTTTCTATTGACTGGTCGCATAGTGGCAACATGGGTTTGAATGCAATAAAGAAATAATCATACCTGCTTAGCCTTTTTATTCATCTTTCTACATATTCAACTATTCACCTCGCTTACATATATTTTTATAGTAATAAATAATTTTTTTCAATTTTAGGTGGCTAAAATTTTTAATGATTTTGAAGATTCTCTCTATGAAAATTCATTTTTAATAAATTCTCTTTCTGAAGAATTGGTTATTGAAAGTCAGGATTGGAAATTAAAATTTCCTCATTTAAGAATTTTAGGAAAAAATTGTATTTCTTATTCTGATCATATTTCTCCATCATTATCTGATGATGAGAACTCAATGCAGGTATTAAAATAATATATTGTACTTATAAAATTGAGGATAAGTTATCAAGCTTCACACTGATTTTAATTTATAATTAAAGATTTCCGAGTAAAACACTATCTTTAAAATTTTAACTTATTCTCGAATTGTATAAATAACAAAAAATTGGTTTGAGAAAAATATTCAATTTTTTAGGAAGGGGAAATATTTGCTGAACATCATTCTCCTGAGCAACGTATACCTTCAGCTGATATCAAGGTGCCAGCATTTTTTATTGAACAACGATCACAATGTTATGATGATATTACACTTGGATGGCAACGAGAATCGTCTCTCACTGAATTAGGAGACAAAACAAAAAATTCGATAATTGATAAACTTTTATTAATAATATGGGCACGAATTTTGAAACGTCTTCTACCGATATTAATATCACAAATTTCCAAAAAAAATTCATCAAAAGAACATTTTTTGAAAATACAGAAACGGTAAGGTTAATTTTTAATAAAAAAGATTATATAATATTGTAATTACTGGTGGATTGAGTGATTAACTCCGGCAGTCGAACATCGGAACTTCCGACCACTCCTGTGCTTCGACTGCTTGCATCCTTTGCACCAAACTCAGGGACAAGACTGCCGAGCCCCGTGACTGTATATTAATATTTAATTTCAATAAAAATCTGGTGGGACTGGCGCAAAGCACACAACTTTCTCTTACCCTTAGGTAGTTGTGCACCGTGCTGGTCACACCAGTAAAGTACTAGTACTTTTTGTCCGATTTTGTTCAAAAGCTTATTTTGAATGTCCGGGAGGGTACCTAACTTCAGGCATTTATCGGGGGGCAAAATTTTTTTAGATTTGGTAGTGATTTTTCAAAAATTTTAAAAATTTAAAAAAATGAATTTCTTACTCTTTAAATTTAGAAGATTTTATTTTTCAATAAAAATATATAATTTTTAATAATAAATGAAATAAAGAAAATTTTGCCCCCCTCTCCCCCCCCTGAGGATCCGGGGGCCCTCCCCCCCGTTCCCCTATCCTAACTTAAATATAAAATTTCAATCCGATAGCTCAATTCCTTCATGCTAAAAATCGTTACACACAGTCACAGACAAACCAATTTGCGGGACCCACTTTTTTGGACTCAGGAGACCTCAAAACATGTATATCCATCAAAAACTCGACATCGAATTTTTGACATGATCGTAATACTTTCTCTCTAAATATATTTCATATATAGGGAAAGTAAAAATAAACATTGATTTCGCAATCCTTCATAACTTTTTAATACAAATATTTTTAAATATCCTTTTTTTTAAACATTTTGAGTTGGAGGCAGCTTTTAGAAATAATTTTTTTCTTTCAAAATTTATAGTTGAAGCTTAAAGGATCTGGGCCCGGGAATTTATCCCCTCTGCCTGTTGTCCTGCCCATGGATACTCGACCACACACCAGCACATTGTATATAATCTTAATTAATATTTTGTCAGAGTATTAAATCTTCGTTAAAAAGTTGGTCATAAATTAATTTAATAGAGGCTGGCTGCTTTCCTCTTCAACCCTTTATTCGATCCCGGTTCCAGGGAGCGCAATTTTTGTCCAATCAAACACAAACTCATCTCGCAAATTTGTTATCTTAAATATCTTTTATTTCTTAATTTTTTTAGGGATGCAAGTGTTCAAAGAGAACGTTTCACGCTGCCCATCGTTCAAGTTCCTAAACCAGTAGCAAACCAACAAGTAATTCACCCTCCGTTTAGAATGTATAAATCTGCTGCTGCGGCCGAAAGACGAATCGTAAATAAAAATATAGAAAGGCGATATAGTAGTGTACTTCCTCGAAGGGAATGCTCAAGAATACTAAAACCCTTAGAAGAAAGAAGATTATCTTTACCTAAACCAGATGCTAATATAAAATTTAATCACCACGTCCGATTACCTCCTTTGGGAATTCCAAATTTTTCTCATGAAAATGAAGCGCCAGCTTCGTTATCGGTTATGGAAAATTTATGTCAATCTTCAGAAGATCCTTCCTGTCACTATGAAGGTTTACATTCAGCACAATCGCCAACAAAATCACCGGATGCAAAAGTTTTTGTGCCTCCAACGTCTGTTAAGAAAACAAGCTTGCCCCCATGTCGTAAAGTTCCAGGACCTTTTATTATGGGTTCAGTTCCTGCAAAAATTCATGAAAGAGAATCCCCACCTCTTCACAAAAATGTATCTACATCTTTTTCAATAACCAATAGAAGGTATCTTTAACAATCTCACTTTCTTCTTTTTTTATAAAAACACTTTCTTTTAATACACTATTTAATGTATATTTTCTTTTTTATTTAAATTATTATATTTATTTTATAAAATTTTAAAATGTTAGGAGAAGAGTGAAAATAAAACATAGGTTTTCAATAATATTATTTATATTAATTCACTTATTCTTGTTTTTATTTCCTAATTCCATTTATTTAAATAATCTGCTTATTTAAAAGTAATTTTTCCAAGATAGCATTTTGATTATTTTACTGAAATCTAAAATTAATACTAATACTAGAATTATTTTTATTAAATTGCAATTGGAAGATTTTCGCTGGATAAGCTGTATAGGAAAGAACTGGAGAATAAAACCAGCAATTGATGGACCCTCTCACATCATCTCTAATTGGCAAATATTTCGACTGGCATTACGCCTAGTCATCATCAGTGCAAACAAATGATTTGGTGGAGGGCCCTTCGCTTGCACTTGCGCTGACCCCTGCTTCTCCGAGAAATTTTAAAATAATCCTCAACCATTGTTTGACACGGGCCCTCCACCAAATCATTTGTTTGCACTGATGATGACTAGGCGTAATGCCAGTCGAAATATTTGCCAATTAGAGATGATGTGAGAGGGTCCATCAATTGCTGGTTTTTATTCTCCAGTTCTTTCCTATTTTTATTAAGCCTTGGGTACGATACTAGTGGGGAGGAGCAGAGCGCTTTCGGTCCTTCGGGGAAGTGTAAAAATAAAGTTAAAACGTATAATTTTTTTGGGTGGAGTGGGGAATCGAAAGACCTTCCGAAGCGTGGAATATTATTTTTCAATTATTTAAATTAATGATAGTCTAAAATCATCATCGGAATATTGCGGAACTGCGATCCTTTTTTAGTGGATTTTGTCCACTCCTGTGTGTTAAAAAAAAAAAAAAATTTTCTACATTATAATTTGATAATAATAAATATTAATTTTTTTTCGAGGGTCATTAAAATAATTCGAGATTGGAAAAACCGAATTTAAAGCTTTTCCTAAATATCTAAGAAACAAAGAAAAAATTTCCCATAAATGAAAAATTGGAAATGACAAAGATTAGAGATCAAATATAAATGAAAAAAAAATCTTGAATGGAAAGTTGTGTTTAGGAAACAATAAAATTTAGCAAAAAAATATTAATAGATTTTCCTATTTAAGTGGGGGCCACAAGTTTGAATTTACTAAGGGCCTCAGAACGCGCCAATCATTCGATGATTTTGTATACGTTTCCCACAGTGTATTGAGAAAAATAAAAATACTTAAAAAAACACTTGAATTTTTAATTTATTAAATCAATATATACAAAAAATTTATTTTAAGAAATGAAAATAAAGAATTAACAATAAATTTTATTTTAAAAAATATTAAAAGACATCATACATTTTTATGGTTTTAGGCCAAAGAAAGTACAAAAGTACGAATTTGCATTGGATCCAGAGTTATTTCTAAGGCTTTGGTAGATTTTGGTTTTTTATTTACGTTTTCAATTTTTTTGGTATCTGTAGTCCAACTCAGGCGTTTGGAATCTGTGAGCCTTTGGTTTCCATCAAGAGTTCTTTCTTCAGCTGATTTTACCCCAAATTGAGTAAATAAATTCTAGAAAAAAGATTTCGATTAGATGTTGTTTGTTACAAAATAATTTCTTTTATTCTTTCATGGACTCTCAAGACTATTAAATAATGGGAGAGCAAAAAAAGAGCACGAAAATTTTTGAAATCTAAAAATAGATAAGGGCATAAAACAAAGATCGAAACGAAAGATATTTTTAAAGCTGTACAAATATGATAGAGAAGTTTCGAAATTAATTACAATTGTTGTATTCTGTAGTACCAATTTGATGATCTATAGCTCAAAGCCTTTGGACAGTTGAAACGTGAAAAGAAGTTAACGTTATATAAGAACTGATTGAAGTCATGTATTCCATGAAACAACGAGTTCTAGAAGACTGTTCTGTGACTGCGAACATTTATAACCAATTTCGAAACTTCTGTATTCGATTTTTATAGCTTTTAGAATTAACATTGATAACTTTTTAGGTTCCTTTTAGTTATTTAATTTTTAAATCAGCGTCTCCATTGATGGATGCCCTATACAGTGAGAGGGAATATTAAACCACCTCTATGTCTTTTCTTAAGTAGTTATTAGATTATTTAAAAAAAAAATATAAAAGTTTTTAATGGAAACTGCTCTTGACTCAGAGGTAGAGCATAAGCCTCCATTAGCTGCCAAAGATCGAGGGTTCGTATCCCGTCCCAAGCGAAAAAATTTATCTCAACCAATGGAGTCAGTGGCTGTTTATTTATACAAAAGGGAGAGGAACAGGTGCAGCCCAAAAATAAAGCCTTTATTTATTTATTTATTTAATTTCATTAGCCTTCGATTTTCAGCAATTAGCAAGACGTTTCGGGAAAACTTTATTCTCCCATCATCAGTCCTTCAAAATTGTACATGCCACGTTCCTTATTCAGTGAGAATCTAGATTCTTACTGAATACAGAATCTAGATTCTTGCTGAATACAATTTTGAAGGACTGATGATAGGAGAATAAAGTTTTCCCGAAACATCTCACTAATGATTGAAAATCGCGGGCTTTATTTTTTGGATGCTCCCACCCTTCTTTCTTTTGCAAAATTTATTTCAATTGAATTGGATAATAATCAATTTAAATAAATAGGGATGGGGTCTAAAAGGTCTCGAATGCCGAAAAAAAATGGAAACTTTTGTGGTTTAAAAGTACAGTGAAACCCGCCTTAACCGGCCAGGTCGTGACCGAAACTCTGGCCCGATACCCTTTGACCAGTTAACCCGAGGTTTAAAAAGACATACATATGCATCCTCTCCCCTATTCAGCTTCCTAACAGCTACAACCACGTTCAACTATTTATAGAACCTACATATTTTTAATCAGGTGTCATGAATAAACAACAACATTTTTGTTTAAGTGATCTACCAGTGGTGGATTAATGCAATTTTGTCGGGGGGGGGGGGGTTTATTTTTTTTTATTTAAGGACTTTGTCGGCATCTATGGCCATTTAGACCCCTTTCCTATTTATTTAAATTGATTGGTAACAAATTCAATTGAAATTAAAGAGCGAAAATCATAATTTCTTTAGATTACTAGTTTTTATAACCTTATGAATTTCTTCTCGGGGGGGGGGGGGGATCTCCCCCCCCTTTAACCCGCCCCTGTCTCCTACATAGTAGAAAAATAGACTGGGAAGCAAGCGAGTAAACAAACTCGGGAACCCCTTTCCTCCTCCCTCTTCAACATTTGAACGAACATATTGCACAATTATGCACCATACCGTTTAATTAAAATTCAAAAAAAAGAAATTTATATATAATATTTCTAATAATAAAAATAATGTATGATAAATATATGTAATTTATAATACTAAAGGGATAGGCCGGTTGATCAGAGGCCATCCGGATAAGAAGGGTTCTACTGTAAGAGACAATTCCAAAAAAGATTTGCATCTTTTATAAAAACAATACAATAATTACATGAGAAAACACATTAAGGAAGCCCGAGTGTAAAATTCAACGTATTTTACTTACTGTGAGATCCACAGACATTGGTATACTTAGTTCACTATCATCATCTTTTTCAAGTATATGTTCAAGTCGTAACAATATAGAATTGTCTTTCCAGGGTTCTAGTGTAAGAATTTGTATATTTTGAGGAAGAGCCTCATTAAGTCCTGCCTTTTCTACTGCATATGATTTTGCCCAATCAGCCAATGAAAGTTCAGTGGAAGTTAAAAATATCTAACAAAAGAAATATAAATTATTATTTTTAAATTGAAATAAATAGAAAATTAAAAATATTTACCCAAGGAGCAAGAACATTTTTCTGAGTAACAACTCGGGCTGAAGCGGCAACACTCGGATGCCCAGTCAAGGACCCAGCAACAATCCACTGACGTCCACGAACGATAAGTCCTTTTCCAAAAGCAGTCTCATTGAGAGCCTCTCCTACTCCAAAGCCGTCGTCATGAAGCAAACGACGATGAACCATTAATTCAAGTTGTCCATCTTGAATCGAGGATCCTCCTTCCGCTCGATCAGTTACAACAGTCAAGCCGATAGCTTTGGCTTCGTCTCGCAAACCGATTTGAGACACAACTGGATAATAATTGCCAGATATTGGCTCATGGACTTCTAATTGCCAAGTTGGGCGGAAATCTCTTTGTCTTTTTAATAATTCACGACCATTTGAATCTGTGTAGAAAATTCCTCCGGAAGCAAGATTGCTGGTATATTTCGTAATTACTTCTTTTCCGTTATCGTCATCAATAGGAATGGGACCAACTAACCAATTGACCTCAACTTCTTTGTCATCCCTTAAAAAAGAAATATCAATTTTAATAAAATGGATTAACAACCCACACAGCACAAAATATTGCAGCAATATGTTACAGAAATATTGCGAATCTTGCTCAATATTGACAATATTGCAGCAACATTGATGTAATATTGCAGCTCAAACAGTAATATTGCTGCAATGTTGCAAAAAGGCGGACATAGGAATATTGCAACAATATTGCTGCAATATTCCTAGCTTGGAGCAAAAAAATCTTAGGACTTTCTGTGCACTGTCTAAAATTGCCTTTTTCTACATTCTACGAAATAGAATAAAATATGGCATTGACCGTTAAAAAAGCCTGATTTTGAAAACCTGATGTTGAAAGAAGAAAAAAAAAACATTATATCACACTATAATATAGCGCAAGTGCACATGTGAGCAAACCAGATCACATGTACACTTGCACTATGTGTATAATTCCCAATAACTGAAGATGGCCAAATAAATTCAAACCGAAACGATTTATTCTGTCAGTTTTATTAACCTGGATAATCCCAATTTGGCTGATATCTCCAATTCTCCATTATAAAATATTTATTTTACTAGGGCGATATTTGTTTCTGTAACGAATCTCGCTGGCCGCAAAAATGGCATACGGCCCACAGGTTGGCCACTCCTGTACTAGACATTAGAGAGGTGAAACTTCTAGGCAAAATTCACATCTTCTTCTTTTCGCTGTGGCTTACCCCTATTTTTTTTTTTTTCTAGGGGTCGCTCATTTTTATTTTCCCTCTCCACAATGTCCTATCCTGCGCATCCTCAAACTCCAATCCCTTCTGCCTGTAGTCCTCAGTCACACAGTCCATCCATCTTCTTTTGGCCTACCCCTTGGTCTCTTTCCTTCCACCTTCAAATTTAACATTCTCTTCCCCACATATTCCTCTTCTCTTCTCATCACATGACCAAACCATCTCAGCCTACTTTCCTGGATCTTTTTGGATACCTCCACCACCCCTGCCATTCCTCGGATCTTCTCATTTCTCACTCTATCCCTTCTTTTTACCAATGCCCATCTCACATCCACGATAGGAAAAAAGGTTATAAAATTGGTCAGATCTGTTGAGTCATCTTTTTTTTGTTCCCGAATGTTGCCAATTGTGCAAGAAAATCGAAACTGGACCTTTGAACATCTGAGCGACTCTCCGTCTCACCTGCTCAAACGAAGTAGGAATGCAGCGATTTTTAACGTTTTGAAGGGTCGAAATTTTATTTGTTGGGTACTTCAAAAATTAAAGTTGATACAAATTTGATTATAATGTCAAAATTCTAACCTGTTGAGACGAATAACTTGGCTGGCCCAATCATTTAAAACAACTTGCATTTCTTGTACTAAACGTCCTTTGAAAACTTTTACTGTAGTAGAAGTACTGACAGGAAAAGATTTCGATTCTTTTGGCCTAAAAACATACGCTCCAGAAGAACGTCCGTTATTAGCACCTTCATAATAATTTAATTCTATTTTAACGGCAAGATCAATTCCATTAATTTTAGTAATAGAAATTTCTCCTGAAGACGAATCAAAAGTCACTACGTTTTTCTAAAAAAAGAAAAGAAATTTTAAATATCAAGAAATTAATTTATTAAATAAAAGTACTAACATTATTTTCAATAGAGTTTTCTTTACTCTCTTCAACCACGACTGTTTTTCCTGTAATTCCTTTTTCACGTACTACATAAAAAGAGCGGAAACCAAGTGGAGGTAGTTTTTCAGCACTAAAAACTAATTCTCGTGTAGCGCTGCTATCTCTGCCGTTAAGATTTAATACAGGATCAGGAATTGGAAGAATGTCGGCATCCAATTGAACTCCTAAAAATTAATTTTGGTAAATAAACAACCAAAGAAATTTAAATAAAATATTTATTACCATCTCCATTATAGACGCTAAGGTCTACATTCGAAGGTACGGGCAAACGAATAGTGCGATTAACTGTGTGACTCAGAGGGTTATATATCGTTACTACAAAACGTGTAGATTCTTCACTTATAGCGCAAGAGCTTTGATTTGCCAATAAACACGATTTCCATGAGACAGCAGGGCTATTTGAAGAAACTGCGGAGAGTTTACTATAAAATAAATAATTAAAAGAATAAGTTAAAACAATCTGAAAATTTTTAATTTAAATAATTATAAACAGAGTCTGAATATCCAAGAAAAATAAAATTATTTTTTGATGAAAATAATGCACTTTTGTCGGTGAGGGCGGTTAGTTGGAAGATTCAATTTACAGGAGAGCATCTCTAGAAGATGAAATTTTTTAAATAATACCTTCAAATACTAGCATTGTTAAGGTGATTTGAGATTTAAAAAAAAATGAAAATTGGTACACTGCGGTTTCGGTGAACGTGTTTTGTTTGATTGATGCAAGTAAATTTCAAGTTCCTTTGTAAACCAAAGACAAACCACTCGTCCCTTGTACACCCAAAATTTAAAAACCTACCTGCTTACCAATATTTGAGAAAAATAATAGTTCACCTAAAATCCGCGGAGAACAGCACTAGATGATAAAAAATTTCATTAATATTATTTTACTTTAAATAGATGAAACTATTAATAATTAACGGATGATGCTAGAAAGATGAAATTTTTTTTAAAAGATTCTTTGAAAAGATACCGAGGGCCCTCTGATATTTTGAAAAAGGCTTTTAGTTTTTTTTTTAAATTGAACTGAAAATTTGAAACTTAATTTAATATAAAACTAAAAGCTTTTTTCAAAATATCAGCAAAGAGGGCTGTCGGTATGCTTTCAAAGAATCTTTTTAAAAAAAATTTCATTTCTAGCATAATCTGTTAGTAAGTGTAGATTAGTTTAATCTATTTAAAGTAAAATAATAATATACCCTTTCAAACCTTATATATTTTATTAAAATGTTAAAATAGAGGAAAGTTTATTTGAAATAAAAGATAGAACTCATTTATTTGAGAAAGAAAACATTAATCATTATGATGAAATGATTAATAATTGCTAGACTTATAACATGGTCGCTTCCATGCGTTTTAATCCTAAGATTCGTATGTGGTGAATGAGGTTAAATCCACTGAATTAACCAACTTCAGCAACACCACTTAAGGAGAAGAACTCACTTATATCTACGAAATGGAATTATAAATATTTGAAAAATAAGAATTTAATTTTTGGGAGACTCCGCCTTAATGTTAACGTGGTTTATTATATTTAATTCAAAATTAGAATGATTACTTGAGTGCTGCTTCCGTAACTGTTGAACAACTTTCAAAACCATCATTCAAAATCCTTGCATAATCTTCAGCTACATGTTGTTTTTCAGTTCCTGTAATAGCATCATGATGTTGCAATATGCCCATTGCTTCGCGTAAAGTTGAGATTTGTTCTTCAGAATCAGAACTACTTAATTGTGATTGGGCTGACAATTGCTTACACACCTAAATAGAGTGTTCAATGTTTAAGATCAATGTCATATAGAAACAAAAGTAGTTGACAAATTGTTGCAAAATTTCTTTATTATTTATAAAATTTACCCACACCCCCCACAAACCACCCCGCGCGGGCCCCCCCCCCCGCATTTTTTTAAAATATTGAAAAAAAATTTAAAAAAAAATGTCCCCAACCCTAAATATAAAAAAAAATAAAAAATGTTATATATTAAAATTTAAAAAGTAGAATGGAAAAAAAAGGGTGGGGGGGGTGGGGGGGGGGGGGGGGAGGGGGAAAGGGGGAAAGGGTGGAAAAAAAAAAAAAAAAAAAAAAAAATTTACCTGTAGGAAATTATTTCCTAGTCTTTCAAAATATTTAATGGTAGGCCTGGACGTGAAATATCCTGTCCAATAGCTATTATCATCACTGCCATATGGGAAGAAATCATCAGATTTTACTGTCCAAGATAAATTCTCTTCATTTACAGCTTTAACATAACAGGAGGGAGTTGAATAAAAAATATTAATTCCTTTTGATTCAGCTGCATTGATATACCTAAATAAAAAAAAAAAATTAGTTATTTTGATTGAAAAATATTTTTAAAGGCGGTAAGAGGGGGAATATAATCCTAGGGAATTTAAAAATACGAGATAAAAAATTTTAAAATATAATAGGAATACTCGTCTTGAAGAAAGATTAAATGATTTAACTATAATAAATCCCTCAGCTCCTGATAAGGGCTTTGCTACTGCTTACAGTAGGGTGTTAGCGCAGACCAAGATGTCTGTCCCTCTCCTGGTTTAAAATTCGGCAGACAAGTGACAAGTTTAAATATATGAATGGAGTCAGCCAAGGAAAAGTAAAAAACAAATTTATACTGTCGACGCTTCGAGCGCTCGTCGCGCTCTTTCTCGGGACAGTCTAATTGTCAATTGTTACAGATGGTAGTAATTAGATAGTCAGTTGACATCATTAAACAACATTAAATTTATTCAGGTGACATCATTAAACAAATTTAAAGTTGTTTAATGATGTCAAGTGACTATCTAATTACTACCATTTGTAACAATTGAAACTTAGACTCTCCCAAGGAAGAGCGCTCGAAACGTCGAGAGTATAACACTGCTGTTTGCCTTCCAGAAAGCATAAAAATTTTTATAATTCATGATAATGGTAGGGAGTTTATAATAATTTTCCATAACTTACTTGATTAGTTTGTCGAGATTTTTATACCAAACATGAGCATCTTGATATTGAAAGTCATCTCCCATTGTTACCAAGATATTTTTGGAACGATAAGCATTATGTTGTTTTTGTGCCCAGTCCACAAATGCATTAACCTTAAAATAAATTTAAATTAAAAAAGTAAAAAAAGGTCTAAATTAATTTTTGAAGAGAAATTTTGCTTTGAAAACACGAAAGTAGAATTACCCTGTCTTCAACATTATAAGCAGGACTCTTTTTGTCGTCAACAATTGGTTCATCATTGCAATTAATATCAAAACAAAAGCCAGGAGGTGGTGAATAATGGCTATATAAAACTGAAGTAAATATATCACTCGAATCTGGAAACAAGTGAAAGTTTGAAAATTATTCTAATTAAAAGTTAATTTTTAAAATATTTTTAATTTACCTAAATTATTGCTGGCACGCCAAATTAATTCCATTTCTTTATTATTAACACGCCTGGATTTGTCCTGATAATCGATTCTAGCGAAAAAAAGACCATCGTAACCAATCTGAGTGAGAATGGATGCGAATTCTCGAGCGTGTCCAAAAGGATCAATTTGCCATCCAATTCGAGGACGACCACAAGTACCAAAAGTATCATTCAATTTTCTGAAAAATAGTAATTACATATTATTAAAATATAATACAATCATAATTTATCGGTTTAATGAAGAATAGAAATAAATGGCTGTGGTGATGATTGAACAAGGAGCTCAATGAGGACGGCAACCAGCAGAAATAAAAAAACATAATATTTCGTCGACGTTTCGGGAGCGCGTTGCTCCCATCTTCAGGACGAAATGATTGTCGCAAAAGAGATGGAGAATATTATAATGAATACACAACAATTATTAAGAAAACGTATGTGTTACATACCTTAACAGCCTAATTAATACATCATTCAATTGTTTTTTTGTTAAATACTATGCGTTTTATTAATAATCGTTGTTGAGTAAACATTATAAATAATATTCTCCATTTCTTTTGCGACAATTATTTTGTCCTGAAGATGGGAGCGACGCGCTCCCGAAACGTCGACGAAATAATATAAATTTTTTTAATTTCTGCTGACTGCCTTCCTCATTGAGATCCTTGTTCAATCATAAATTATTCTTCACAACAATACAACGAACTAATATCTACTATATATGCGATTGTTAACAATTTTTGAATAATCACCCGTCAAAATATAAATAAATTTTTTCTTTTCCTCATAGTTAAAAATTATTTACATTTTTCCATACAATAACAAAATTTCTCCATGATTTTTTATCAAAAATATTTTATCTAACAATATAAGAATTTTTTTAGATAAAAATGCAAATCATTTAGTGATACTCAAGAAATAAATGAATGTTTTTGAAACTCTTCATCTTATCTGAAAAACATGATCAATCACTTTTATTGATTTTTATTAATTGAATAATTTTAAAACCAAAAAGTTTCTTTGATTTTATTAGACATTATTACTTTTTCTTATTTTTTTTATTATTTTGCAATCGCGCATGGGCTTGAAAATAAATAAAATATTTAATTAACCTGAGTCCCCAAGCGAATTGATCAATCGTGGATTGATAATGACTGGCTGCTTCATCATTCATGGACCAAGCTCCTCCAGCGATCTCCAAACGTCCCGAATTGATCAAGTTTTTCACATTTTCTTGTGTCTCTTCACTTTGCTCATTCCACCATTTGAAGAAGAAAGCTGACTCTACATAGATAAACCTATAGAATTTAATATCAATTTAATTAATAATCTTTATATTAAACAGGGGAACAAAAAAAATTTTTTTCTGCTGCATAAACTTATTAAGTCAATTTAGATAGCGTTGCTGACGAAGTACTCAGCCTATAAATTCTTTTGTTTGGATTAACTCTGGTTCTCAGGATAACCAAAAACACCAAAGGAAAGCCCGTAGAAAACTTTCTTCTTAACTCTTAGGGCATGCGCACACGGGTTACTTTTGTCACTAGCAGTATGAGCCGTCACATTACATAGGTTTTATGGGAATGACGTCACTGTGACTTATTTGTCACTAGGGCAAGCAAGCAACTTCTTCGTGACTTTTTGTTTACGTTTTTTTCGTTTATTTATTACAAGCGTGCACACAACTGCTATCTCTTCGAAGTCCATTTTACAAATGAATTAAATATTTGTAAAAATTCACCGAGACAGTCACCTACTCGTTGGCGCGGCCAGATTTTGAAGGGCGACAGTGACAGAAACTGTTGCGTGACAAAAGTCACCCATGTGCGCATGCCCTTATTGATATGTTTTTGTTTTTATAATTAATTTTATTATTCTTTATATCATTTATAGCACTTTGTTTGTTTGAAATCATTTTAAAATAAACGTTTTAAAAAATATTCTCCTCATATAATAGAATTTCCAGTATAAATTGGATTTCCTCTATCTCGAAAAATAGTATGGATTCAACAAAAATTTTATTATTTTCGTATTCACCAGGCCGAAATTAGCTAGTAGAACGTGGCTGTAGCTGATATGTTGAATAGGAAAGAGGATGCAGCCAATTAATTGAGCTTCTATTTAGTAATAAACACTTTTGGAACGTTTCGGCTGGGATTAACCCTGCCATCTTCAGCCTTCAAAGAAGAAGAAAATTATAATACATTTATCAATTTTTTTTATATATTAATAAAGATCTTATTCATAATAATAAATATACTTACAGTATATTTAAATTTTTTATACAAAAATAGAATTGTCAATTGTTTTAATACAAGTTTTTTGCATTATTTGTTTAACGAATGAATTATGTTACTAAAAATACCAACAAGTGATATAAGTTCAATTAATTGGCTACATCCTCTTTCCTATTCAATATTAGCTAAATTTGTTTAAATAAATCAAATGCCGCAGATTCAGTGTTAGCCTGTATTATTAATATAAACAAAATATGATGATGAATAGTAACCTTCTTGAAGGGTCCGCAAGAAGTTCTTCAATAACGGTATCAATAATATATTGAACTCCTGCCTTTTGAATATTATTTCTTGCTGAAATAAGTTTTCACAAATTAGTCATATAAAATAACTTAAGAAAAAAGAATAGAATATGAATGTCCGAAGATCATAAAATGTGATAGGAGAGAGTAAAATTAATAATAAAAACGATGTTTCGATTTTAATTTAATAATACCATTATCATTCAAATGAGAATGGTGTGAATGTAAAAGAGCTTTATCGGAGTGAGAAATAGCATCGAAAATATGATGAAATGGAAAATTGCTAGTCAAAAGGTTGGTGGCTGTATGTTGAGGAGGTGGAGGTTAGCCGTTAAATATCAGTATTCGTTAAATAAAGTATTTTTTTAGATTAATACAGCAACCGTGCCTAACGGTTTCTACTCGTGTTCTAGCATCTGGAGGAACAGGCATTTTTTGGGGTGTATTCCACTTATATAGATTCCCCCTTTTCTCTTGCTGTTGTCTTGACCACACTTAATATTGCCGTGAAGTCTTACAATGCATGTATGTATAGTGGCCGGGTAGGAAGGCATGCACGGAAAAGTTAGCGGCTTGAATAACTCCTATGTCTTAAGAGATATAATTATGCTGAAATACGGTTAGAAAGAATGATTCTACAGCTAAAGATTTCACCATTTATTTTTTTTCCTAGCATTCTATTTTACCGCGCGGCGGTAAATTCTAATGTGAAAGTTTAAACCATTGTAGATTCCGAACGACATATCAGATCAGACTAAATATGATGTCAATTTGTGCAGAAAGAAAAACTCTAATTGATTATATAAAAAAATCTAGAACTAATTAAATCTAGAATTAATTTTTTTTCTCGAAAAACCTCATTTTTCAAGCAAAAAATTATCGAAAAATTGCCCTTTTTGCGCAATGTATATCTATTTGACCATGAAAGCTACATTTAATCTAAATATATTTTTGGAAAGTGGTTCAATACCCCGTGTGCGTTTTTTCTTCTTTCGATATGACGTCATTTTACCGCATAGGAGCACTCGGCGGGAAATCGTTTTTTGAAATAAATTTTGGTCGCACGAGACGGGATGCGGACCTTTGGTACCAGAAGCTAATGCTATAGCCAAAAGGGTTGTTGTGGGAATTAAGTTTTATTATTTTTTATAACAATGCTAATAATATCAACTTATCATTGTTTGAAATATACCTCCATAATAGTACTGGTCGACGGTTTTAAGCCATCCAACATCATCATGAGAGTGTGGAATCAGATGAACATTCAGTTTATTAGGGTCAGGCTTGGGACATGACTGCAAATAAAGAAAACAATTTTTTAATCAATTAATTACTATAAATAAGGTAAAGTAAAAAAATATTTTAGAAAAGAATTGAGTCTCTAAATTCATTTAGTTTTCCAAATGTTGATGATTTTTTGACTCACTTTTAATTTCAGCCATTTGAATTTGCGATAAAATCGAGACTTCGTCCAATATTGCTTGCAATTCGGCATCATTGAATTGTTTAGGTGTTTTTTACGTACTTAGTTTGCCAAGCCAAAATCGATTAAACCAGTATTCCCAAGTGTCTTGAGATGGGGTAGGCTCACGCTAAACAACCAGAATTAACGCAAATTCAAATGGCTGAAATTAAAAGTGAGTCAAAAAATCATTTCTCAACGTTTACATGCGAAGGGAAAGATACAAAAAGAAGGAAAATGGGTCCCACATGAGTTGAATAATTGGCATTATTCGGCACACACTGCGAAACTGGTAAAATTGCTTTCTGATATCTCATGGGAAGTACTTTTTTTGCATGCCGCTTGTTCGCCGGACTTGGCTCCTTCGGTTTTACACTTATTTCGTTAAATGGGCACACGGATTGGCTTAGCAGGAATTCAAAACATACAAAAAAAGTGAAAAATTGGCTTGATTCATGGTTTTCGTCGAAAGGAGAAAAGTTTTTTTTTTTGGGATGGCATTCATAATTTGCCGAAAAGATGGGAAAAATGCGACATTCGAATAAAGCATTTTTGATTTTCTCTTGAATTTAACGTGTTTTTATTTAATAAAAAATTCGAATTTACATATACACCTGTAAATAATTTAAGAATACTAGAAATTAATTTTTAAATTTATTTTGTCACTAAATCTTTTGGCCGCCAAAAAAAGATTTTGAAAATACCTTTGACAATTTTTTAAATATTATTATTTAGTTGATTTAAGATACTTACATCATAGCCGCATGTATCAGCGAAAGGAAGCTCTTTTTGTTTAGAGGATAAAGTCCGACTTTGCACTTGATAGAAAATCAAACAGGTAAAGAGAAATGATTTTAACAGTTGGGACCCCATCGTGTTCTTTGGCTGCTTCCAATTAAGTGAAGAGTCGAGCTTTTAACCATCAGGAACATCAAACTCTCAAGTGGATGCCCCTCAAGTGATTTGATGCGCAAGCGTACCATTCTCAAATATGATCTTGATCTTGTTATTTTCCTAAGTAGAAATAAATAAGATTAGACTATATGTAAATTAGCTTTATAAGTGTTTATATTATTATATCTATTATTTAATTATTTCCTTATATTTAAGAAAGGTGATTAATGGTCAATCTATTTATATACAAGCACTCTGAATGAGAGCTCTTATTTTGTCCTTATATCCAGTGGGTCAATTATTATTTATTCATCTCTAAAGTAAATAAAAGCTAAGGCTCCACCGGAGTAAATTCTTTTCTCTTTTGAAGCACCTGTTGACTTATCTCTTATTCAATAACTATGATTATCTTCAAAGATATTTATATATAGAAAAGTAAAAATGTGAATAATTTTAAAAATGATTATCTCTATCTTTGTTAAAAAGGCAAATTATCTTATTTGTTCAAAGTATAATTTATATTCATTAATCCTTTTCCAAATTGAAAGTAATCTGATATAAGGTCAACCAATCAAATGATATTAAAGTAAGAGGAATTTATATTATAAGGATATTAGTAATCCTTCTCTTAAATTTCATTTGTGGCACAAAAAGTTGATCCAGAAACACACAAGAATGAAATTATGAAAAAGTTTCCTATCATAAAAAAAAATTTTCTACATAATGTTAAATCCAGTGACGGCGCTACGGGGGGCTAGGGGGGGCATTCGCCCCCCGGCAAGGACCTCTGCCCCCCTGGATGCCCCCCCAGTCAGCTCGGAAACCAAATTAAAAAAATTTCTAAAATTATTCACTTTTCCTTAAAAAAATGTAATTTTTAAAGCTTTTTATTTTAATGTAAAAAAGAAAGATTAATTTTTTTAATTCTTTATTTTAATAAATAAATTTAGTTACTCTCAAGTTTTTGTCGAGTAAATATCTTTCTTTTGTGCCATTATAATGTCATCGAAAAGAAAAAAAAATATCCGATAACTTTACCAATCGAATTGAAATAAATAGAGACGGGGTCTAAATAAATGGCCTTCGATGCCGAAAAAGACCTAAATTAAAAAAAAAAAACTTTATTGAGCCCCAATCTAAAAAAAAATTTCTTCTTCGGGTACAAGTGTAAATCCACCAGCTATGAATCAAGCTCAAGTGATTCAGAAGAAATTGATACTGATTTTGAGAAATTCTGCGCATAGCCAATATCTTTCAGAAAAATTCCTGGGTAAATCTGGATTTTAGTGTTCGATCACGTGATCCAAAGTGGCCCCCCCCCCCTTTGAGCCGGGGCTAAACTAAACGCGCTTGGTCGCTAAACCAATTTATGGGCTTTCATATTTCTCAGGAGATAATGAGAAAGCCTGCCAACCAAAACTGAAAATACTGTATTTCCCAGTACGACATTCGATAAGGTTCAGTGCTTGTGGTGTGACATTTTTTAGATCCTCTTTAAAATGTATATTTTCCTTTTGCCCTTGGAATCTTTTGAAACACACTTTACTCTTGTATTTTATAGGAAAGATAGGAGAAATGGTTGCTATAGTAACATTTTCTCATGTTTATAAATTTTACATCTTGAATTTTAATGTCCGTACGCCTGGATCCCAAATAATATATATTCATAACGGTTATCGTCAAAGTCTTGAATGGCCTAAGTTGCCGAAAAGACTGTGAATGTGTGGATGCATGTGAGTGTGAATGAGAAAAAAGTGTGAATGTTTAAAAAAAAAAAAAAAAAAAAAAAAATCTGGTGTGACTGTCGCACAGCACACAACTTTCTCTTACCTTCGGTAATCGAAAGTTGTGTTCTGTGCTTGTCACACCAGATTTTTTGTGTCGACAAAAATTTAGTTTCCGCCAATATATTAGAATTAAAGATGTCAAATTTATAAACATGGGAAAATATTTATATTTTGTTACCATGGCAACCATTTCTCCTATCTTCTCTATGAAGCACAAGAGTAAAGTGTGCTTCAAACAATTTTGAGAGCAAAACGAGAATATACATTTGAAAGAGCATCTAAAAAATAATTGATTTTTGAATTTTAATCAAAATCGTTAGAGCGAATTTTGAGAAAATCGAAAAAAACTGAAAAAGTACATCAGTAAAGTACTAGTACTCTTTGGCCGATTTTGATTAAAAGCTTATTTTTCCGGTCCCGGGGGGTGTTTAACTTAAATATAAAATTTCAACCTCGTAGCTCAATTCCTTCATGCTTAAAATTGAACACACACACACACACACACACACACACACACACACACAGACACACACAGACACACACACAGACACACAGACAGACAGACCATGTCGCGAAAACCACTTTTTTGGATACAGGGGACCTCAAAACGTGAAGATCCATCAAAATCTCGACATCGAATTTTTGACATGAAACCAATACTTTCTCTCTATATATATATTACATATATACATAGGTAAGAGAAAGTAAAAATGTTCCTTACTGTTGGAAACTAAATATAGGCCTATGTCAACTAGAGTCCGACCTAAACAAGATTTTCAGCCGAAACCGAATTTTGGCTTCAATTTTAGTTTCGACCAAAAGCGTAACCGAAATCGAAAATTGTTTTAAACTTTTTCTTAAAATTTCCTATACAAAATTCATCTTTTTTTTTTTAGTAGAATTTCCATTTTTCCCTCTTGCGAAAATCATTTGACCTTTTTTTACTTTCTCTTACCTATGTACCGGTATATATGTAATATATATATAGAGAGAAAGTATTGGATTCATGTCAAAAATTCGATGTCGAGATTTTGATGGATCTTCACGTTTTGAGGTCCCCTGAATCCAAAAAAGTGGTTTACGCGACATGGTCTCTGTGTGTGTGGGTGTGTGTTCAATTTTAAGGATGAAGGAATTGAGCTACGAGGTTGAAATTTTATATTTAAGTTAAACACCCCCCGGGACCGGAAAAATAAGCTTTTAATCAAAATCGGCCAAAGAGTACTAGTACTTTACTGATGTACTTTTTCAGTTTTTTTTTTATTTTCTCAAAATTTGCTCCAACGATTTTTTTTTAAATTCAAAAATCAATTATTTTTTAGATGCTCTTTCAAATGTATATTCTCATTTTGTCATTGAAATCTTCTGAAGACCACTTTACTCTTGTATTTCATAGGGAAGATAGGAGAAATGGTTGCCATGGTAACAAAATATAAATATTTTCCCATACTTATAAATTTTACATCTGAATTCATATGTTCCGTACTGTCGGGAACTAAATATATGTCGACACAAAAAATCTGGTGTGACAAGCACAGAACACAACTTTCGATTACCGAAGGTAAGAGAAAGTTGTGTGCTGTGCGCCAGTCACACCAGATTTTTTAAAGTGCGAATTTCACTCGACGTTTTTTTTTTAGTATACGAGCATCTTCACATCTTTTCAAAGTCAGGTTTCTGGCAGGGGGAAGTTTCGGCTGAAATTTGGCCGAATCCGAAACTTCTGTCGGTTCCTAAGGTCACACAAAAAAAAATGGTGCCACGAGTCACACCAGTTTTGTTTCTCTGTTGATGTAGCTTATATATTTATTGACTGCCCCCCCTGGTAATAAGTTTGCCCCTCTCCTGCCCCCCCCACTGAGAATAAGCTAGCGCCGTCACTGGTTAAATCTAGCCAAAATTTAAAGAAATGGATTATTGTATTCTCGCTGATATACACACCTCTATATTGGAGGAAGAAGATAATTTTGAAAATAAGATTTTTTTATAAGCTTAGAAACGATGATCACCAGTATATAATATTAATCTAAAAATTTCAATGAATTTTTATTTAGGTATATGTGCTATTGGATGACGGATTGTTAGGAATTGTTGGAAAACCGGTTAAACAGCACATATACATGAAAGAAACTACATTGAAATTTTTTATATTATAGTAAATATTTGCAATAAATTGTAATGAGATGATTGAGATAAAAGCTTATTTTCTTTTCTAAATATTTTCATATTAGGTTATATTACGAAAAAAAATAAACGATTAAATGGCGTGAATCAACTGATCAACGGATATAGAAAGAGAGGAAGTGTCAGAAAAAACTTGAGCGGGACTAACTTTAGGAGGGAAAAGAAGTAATGAAAATAAATATTAAAAAAAAAATTCTCTTTTCAAGACTTAGAAAGACCAATTTTAAAAATAAAAATAATTCCTAGAGCTTTATAATAAATTCAAACGGCCAGATTTTCATTTTGCCACAAATACTTTCTCTCGTTATTTTGACAGATGAATGAAATTATAA
Source organism: Euborellia annulipes (assembly GCA_023213315.1). NCBI lineage: Eukaryota > Metazoa > Arthropoda > Insecta > Dermaptera > Anisolabididae > Euborellia > Euborellia annulipes. The sequence continues at coordinate 4,329 of JAKCPI010016820.1, read as the reverse complement.
GTTAGTATTAAAAATAAAAGGAAAATTGTTAAGGAGTCAAAAAAAAATCCAAGACATATGCAACCAAAATTATTTCTTTTATTGTTGCTGTTCGTTGTTCTATGAGTGCCTTGATGAGTGCTCATGTATTCATGCGAATGTGTGTAATTTTAATTTATTCTCGCCTCCGGGTCTGAAGATGGCCTAGACCAGTAGCCAATAAAAGAAATAATTTTGGCTGCATATGTCTTGATTTGTACTCGTCAGGTACTCGCAAAGTTTGGTAGAGTGAGGATGAAAAAAATAAAATTGTTGACCACTATAAAGGTTCACCCAACTTTGATGTTATTAATATTAAGAAAATAGCGTGCTGGCCTTCTGTACCAAGGGTCACGGGTTCGCATCCCGACTCATTCGACAAAATTTAAAAACTCTATATAACATATGATACATGTTGTTAATTCTTAAATTTCTCCTGATTCCAAATAACTAAACACCTTTTAATTATATGATCTAATTTTAGAGTTATTGATGATCAAACTATGAAAAACAAAAATTCACCGTAGATTTATGATTAAAAATCGAGTTTTTTCTAAAGTTTCATAATAATTGGCAAAGAAATAAATAAAATATTGACTATTTTTTTGTAAATTAAATTGTATGCTGGTTATGGGAGATTGGAGTCGGGAGGAATAAAGTAAAACCAGCGTTGTCGAACACCTTTACACTTTTATTCTAAGCAGACTTTTCGGTAACCATAACGTCTGCTTAGAATAAAAGTGTTAAGGTGTTCGACAACGCTGGTTTTATTCCTCCCGACTCGAATATTGACTATTTTGTTAATTAAGTTTTAAGATTCGGGTTCTGCGATGCAAGGAGAGAAGCTCTCTATGAATTGCTCTCTTTGGCGCCCTTACTGCTTTGCGCCTCAAGGATTGGAGGGAGGAGAAAGGTTTTAAAAATGTTAGAAAATCTTGATTTTTTAAGAATATCGATTCTTTTTTTTCGCGACTCTAGACATCTCCTTTCATGGCTCCAGATGCCAAATTTCTTCAATTCCCTAGGCACCCGTCAAGTTCACAATATATATTAATTTGAAGATCAGTAAGTAGTTTAATTCTTGGTCACTTCAAGATGGTGGTTAGTGGTTCATGGTGCCGAAACAAGTGTATCTTGCGCAGACTTGTAAGCCAGATGTCCAAAAGAATGCTCTGATATAAAAAACATAATTTTTAAGAATATTTGTTTTATTTAGGCTTTCTACAAAGAAGATCCCTGTTCAAAATCCTGGGTGTGCAAGTTTTTTCATTAATTAAAAATATTTATTTAATGTAAACAAATCCTCAAGCAGGCCCTGGATTGGAATATAGTATGTCACCACAATAGGCAACTCTACGAGAGGAAGTTTCTGTGACATCCCGTCCTGTGGATGGGACGTCAAGAAGATTCCCTCTCATTATCAGTGATGCATTCTTCGAAAGGAGCAGGCTAAACGCCGGTGCTGAGGGAGTGCCTCCTCAAACTAGGGTATCCTCCCTAGCATAGCAGGTGGGATAAAAGAAACCGGGGGGAACCAGAAATAAGGATTAGTTTCACTAGCTAGAGACGAAAGCAGGAGGAGTTAGAGATAGGGAATGATGTAACTTCAAGGGGTGCCGGTAGGTGGCTACGGCCAGAGGCCGGTTGGGTTTGAGGTGTGTGACTTCGTGCACGTAAACACCTCGGGTAAATAAAAGGGGATCCCGGTAGGAATATAAAATGATAATAATAATCAATTAAAAAATTAAAATAATAATTGACTGTTTAAAACTAAGAAATAAAACTTGACTTTTATTTTAAATCTTTCATTTACAATAATTAACATTTCCTTAATATTTGTTTATACTAAAGAAAGAACAAAAGTACGTATTTCCATGGGTTCTAAAGTGATTTCTATATCATCGGCTACATGTGTTTGAGGAGGTTTAGAAGTAGCCGAATGATGAGTTTTAGAATCAATTTCGCAATTTTTCGAATGAGGTGGCATTTTCATTGCAGCTGAAGATCCTGAAGTTTCTGTTTTAACTTCATTTGTTTCTTTATTCCAAACAAGACGATGAGAATCAGTAAGCCATTGATTTCCATCAAGAGTTGTTTCTTGAGCCGATTTAACTTGAAATTGAGTAAAGAGATCCTAAAACAAGATACATATTTTGTTTTAAAAAAACTTTGAAATATTAAAATATATAGACCTACATATATATTTTTTTTAAATTTCATTCAAGGTCTTTTTCAAGGCCATTTAGACCCTGGGGCATCTTTATGAGTATATAAAATGATACGAGTGCAATATATGAATTTTTACTGTCCAATAGTGATTCTCAACCACTGTACTCGGCACTTTTGTGTGCCGCCAAATTTCAGAAATATACAAGTGAAAATTATACTGCTTTTTTTTTATTTCGAGTAAAGTTTAAATTAAGGGGACTAGGGAAAAACATGCGTAACACACGCATGTTTTTCCCGCTAAGATGGCGTAGTGTGTCATAAAAAGTAAACCCAAATATCAAGTAATTCAAAAATTTGCCAAGAGATGTCAGAATGGTAGCTAATAATATTTAATGCATTTGGTTAATTTTCATTGATCTTTTAACAATAAATACTTTATAAATGTTATTATATATTATGTATCTTTTATAAAAGCATAAAAATATATAAATATAGGCCAGTTATGGCCTAAAAGGGATGGGCTGTTTGACTAGCCTGCCATCTATTGCAAGAATGCTGAACTAATTTGACAGTTGAATTTTAAATAAACCATCTAAGCTTATTTTAAAAATTTCTTAATTAATATGTGATTAATAATAAGAATTCATTTTTAAATTTAAAAAAAATTAAAGATTATTGGGTTAGATTGTTTTTTTGTATTTGCTTGATAACAAAAAAAATTAATTACGATAATTTTTTAATAAGTCATTAAAAAAATTATAGCTCGATGTCCCAATAATCGCTTATAAATTTAATTCATTTAAAAAAAAAACGCATTGAAAAATTCCTTATAATAAAATAGTCTAGTTTTTTTAAAAGTACGTTTAGACGTCGCTCCTGAACCTCCTTAAAGAAAACCATCATAAAAACGAAAAAAAGATCGAAACTGTTAAATGAACAAGACGATATGAGAGTAGCATTGTCATTTTTACGACCAAATTTAAATGAAAATATGGCCCCCGGGCTTGGTCTAGTTGGTAGCGTGCCTACCTTCTATACCGAACGTCGCGGGTTCGGACCCCAGGCAGTCCAATGATTTTATTCAAGCCATTTGGATACCAAATGGCTTAAATAAGAATGCCTGGACCCCAAATATATATATTATTAATATAAAGGTTACCATCAAAGTCTTATATGGCCTGCCTGATTAAAATAAGGCCTTAATCAAGAAATCTTATGGATAAATATTTTTTAAGAAAATAGACATTTATTTAACAATAAGAAAAAAGTGTAAATAACTGGTGGTAACTAATTTAAAAAACTTACTTTGAGATTAACAGTTACTGGTTTACTGAGTTCACTATCATCATCTTTTTCAAAAATATGTTCCAGACGAAACAATAAAGTGGTTCCTTTCCATGGTTCTAAAGTAAGAATTTGTACATTTTCAGGAAGTGGAGATTTGAGACCGGATTTTTTCTGCTACATGTTGTTTAATCCAGTCGGCAAAGGAAGTTCAGTAGGTGTTAAAAATACCTAAAAAGGAAAAATAAATAAATATCTAGGTGTAACAAGAAAAAAAGTAAACATATAAATGCAGATAAAAAATAAATTATAAAATCATTACCCATGGGGCAAGAATATTCTTCTGAGTAAGAGCTCGACTAGTTGCAGCAAGAGTTGGATGCTGGGTCAAGGATTTAGCAACAAGCCAATGGCGTCCAGTCGCGATCAGCCCTTCTCCGTATGCAGTCTCATTTAGAGCTTCTCCCACTCCAAATGCATCATCATGAAGTAAACGTCGATGAACCATTAATTCAAGATCTCCATCCTTAATTGAGGATCCTCCTTGGGCTCTATCTGTTACCACTGTAAGACCAAGATCTTTTGCTTGATCGCGTAATCCTATTTGAGTTACGATTGGATAATAATTTCCAGATATTGGTTCGTGGAGATCTAATTTCCAAGTTGGGCGGAAATCTCTTTGTCTTTTTAATAATTCCCGGCCATTTGAATCCCGTGTAAAAAACTCCTCCAGAAGCAAGATTGCTTTTATATTGCATTATTACTTCTTTGCCAATGTTATCTTCAATAGGAATTGGTCCGACTAACCAATTGACTTCAACTTCTCCATCATATCTATAAAAAAATATTTATAAAATT
>JAKCPI010016819.1:0-14015 GCA_023213315.1 Euborellia annulipes | reverse complement strand
TCAACACAAAAAATCTGTCAAACCAGATTTTAAACCGAAAACAAAATTCTTTAATTACCAAAATTATATTATAATTATGAACATGAAATTATATCGGCGTATTTTTAGAAAATACAAAAAATGTTAATTTTCTATATTTTACTGATTATAGTGATTCATCAAATTTCATTTAATAATTTAATGAAGCTTGCAATTAGAAAAAAATAAAATTTTAATTAAAATATATTATTAAACTAAATATACAACAATATTCTAAAATGAATTTGATAAAATGATTTGCGGCATGTTGATTGAAAGGTTCCCCCCCTCCCCCCCATTTGAGAGAAGGGTGTCTGTCTGTCTGTCGATTCATCCCCAGGGCTCTTCCCCACACACCACCAGACCAGCCAGCAAATACTAGTATTAACAACTCTATGACTACGATGATGTCCTCATTTGGAAGTCTAATCAACTAAGACAACACACTTTTTGGATGAGGGTGTGACTTTGCCAATGAGGGTGCAAACAGTTTAAATCTCACTTTGAAATGCGATCATAAGATGGGTTAACTAGAGGGGGGGGGGCGGGGGGATTAAATTTAAACACTAGGGTTTTTGGTTGTATGTTTGTTTGTTTGTTTGCCTCCCCCCCCCCTCCGATAGACAGACACATGGACGTTTATTTTCGCCCAAGTTGAGGCCTCTTCAGCCGCCAAACAACTCATCAAAAGCACGAGAGCAAATTAACCAGAGAGCAATCGGATAAAATGAATAATGAACGTGAACCAAGACTTCAAGGAGCCCAATTGTGTCTAATCATTTCAGAGATGAATTTTAAGTAATCTTATCAAGAGAATGAATTGTATAATTCGTCTGTCAAATTTTCAGAGAGCCTAGATTATTGTATTTTTTTTTTTATAAAATATTTTTTATAGGTATTTATTTAATTTAAAGTCCTGTTTCTTATTCTAATTATACGTTTATGGTTCAGTCAACGTACTTCCATTTATATAATTAAATATTTATTAATTCATATGCCCGAAAAAAAGGATGTGCCGTCGGGAGTTGAACCAAGGATCCACCAATTTATACTCCAATGTGTCCAAATCGGTGGATCCGTGGTTCAACTCCCGGCGAGTCACCCTTATTTTTTCGGGCATATGAATTAATAAATATTTAATTATATAAATTTCCTCGCGGCTTACATACGCGATGTATATAATATCCTAAATATTGTATATGTAATTGATTGAAGCTTAATGAGTGATGCCGAGAGAATTGTAGAAACCGAAACTCCCCTACTACGCTAATTTTTCGGCAAGGATGCAGGATGGGAAAAACAAAAATAAAAATTTTTTATTTTCCCCAAATGAGTTTAATATCCTGATATTTCGAAGGCACAGGGGGCTCTTCTTCTTCAGAGCAAACTCATTTTACTTTCTGCTAACATTCCAATAACAGCCAAGATTTTCTGCATAAACAGCAGAGTGTAAAATGAGTTCCCCTGAAGAAGAAGAGTCCCTGTGCCTTCGAAATATCAGGATATTAAACTCATTTGGGGAAAATAAAAAAATTTTTATTTTTGTTTTTCCCATCCTGCATCCTTGCCGAAAAATTAGCGTAGTTGGGGAGTTTCGGTTTCTCATTGTATATGTAATTTCTTATTTATTACTTCTATTTAATAAGATTTGATCTTAGAGCAGCGTTTCCAAACTAGGAGACGCGGACATATCTAAGGGGGAGGTGCGAATATAATATAGAGCAAGCAATTTTCCAAATGATTGCTGAAATTCTATATTAATAAATAAGAATAAATAAAAATAATATATTTTTATTGAGTACTTCAACACTTCAATTAAAATAAAAAAACATTTGCGTGGATACAGAATCCATTTATCAACGAAGAAGATGATGAATTTGGATTTACAAGTATTGAGCAAGAAAAATTGATTGGGACCCCCCCCTCCCGGTCCTCTAAGTTTGTGACGGGGTTCCAGTTTAGATTTATGACACTTTATAGATGAGCTGAACGAATAAGCTGCTAATCTCGAATTTAAAATTGCAATATAACACCAACTCGGGTTCGACTCCGGCTTAGTGCAAAAAATTAATCAGCTCAGAGTCTCCTTCTAGGCTAGGCAATTGGAAGATGATTTTATTCCAAAACCAAGAACCCAATTCGTAAGGACTCAAGTACCTTGAAATTACATAGCGCTACTAATAATATTAGTTAATCAATTATGGTAAACTATTATGATATTTATTATAAATTTAAAAGGAAATGTATGTTATAAATAATTAATTAATTAATCCTTGACTAATAATAATTAATACTTCTTAACCATTATATCTCTCTCCATATTCAATATTTTAACAGAGGTGATTAAAATTTTCATGAACTCGAAAATCCCAATTTATAATCCTCTTGATAGATCCGCTTACAATTTAATTAGTTATATGATTTCATTTAATTTTTAAAAAAATAAAACAGATTATGAAAGAATTTTTTTCAATTAATTAATTTTTTTTTTTTATGACTGAACGGAAAATTAATCTGAAAATCTGGTGGACTGGTCGCACAGCACACAACTTTCTCTTGGAAAATATTTATATTTTTTTTTACCATTTCTTTTATCTTTCCTATGAAGTACAAGAATAAAGTATGCTTCAAAAGATTTCAAGGGCAAAATGAGAATATACATTTTAAAGAGAAGACGTAGCAGCTAAGGAAATTAAATAAAAACTAGCGCGCCGCCCGCCTTCGGCGGGCTCCGCGCAGGGGGGGCTTCGCCCCCGGACCCCCCACCAGCTGGCTCGCCCCCTGCGGCGGACCTCGCCTTTCTTAATTATGAGAAACGGACTGGCGCTAGACGGGGGCTACGCCCCCCTGGACCCCCGCCAGCTGGCTCGCCGCCTGCGGCGGACCCTCGCCTTTCTTAATTATGAGAAACGGGCTGGCGTCTAGACAGGGGGCACGCCCCCTGCACCCCCCCAGCTGGCTCGCGCCTGCGGCGGACCCTCGCCTTTCTTAATTATGAGAAACGGGCTGGCGTCTGACGGGGGCTTCGCCCCCCTGGACCCCCCCACCAGCTGGCTTCGCCCGCCTGCGGCGGACCCTCGCCTTTCTAATTATGAGAAACGGGCTGGGTCTAGAGGCGGGGGCTACGCCCCCTGGACCCCCATCAGCTGGCCTCGCGCGCCTGCGGCGGCCCTCGCCTTTCTTAATTATGAAAAGAAAATCTCTTAATACTAACAACTAAGTATTCCAGTCCAGTGCCTGCTTGAGGATTTGTTTACATTCAAAGAAAACACAACTGCAAAGAATACTTAAATATTTCTCTATACATTTCCTATGGGAGAAATCGTAACTTTAGCAATTAATAACTCAAAAACTTATAGGAATTTCGGAACCCGAGTATTTTTCCGGGACTCTCCATAACGTCCTTTATAAGACTGCAAAATTTCGTTTCAAAATTCCAACGGGAAGTTGGTCAAACAGAGCGTGACAGACGGACGGACAGACGGACACACCGCAATTATTATATAAGATTTTTTATTTAATTAATTAATCGCCGAAGTTTCGTTCACTAACCTCGACCTTCATCAAGACCTGAATCTGTGTTTTAATTTAAGAGAAAATATCCTGGTTTGAGATCCTATTTTTAATAAAATAATATGGATCGGTTCATAAAGAAGTAAAGTTATTGAAAATTTTATTTTATTTTTACTGTCTCCCTCTTTAACAATGGACATGTTTTTAAAAACTTAAGACGGATGGAATTATTTGCATGACTGGTTCCCTCTCCACTAAATAAAAAGAAATATCAAAACGTTTTATTATTCCGAAATGGATAAATCCTTTATTTAGGAAGTTTGAGTTTGTAATCAACCCAGAAGGAAGTTTAACGACTTAGATTGCCAATTTATTTTTAGTTAAAAATAAACCATCGATTGACTCTCATATTCATTCTTTATGATTATAAATTATCTTGACAATTTCATAATGTCAACTCAGTCTCTGTCAGTGAGTTTTCTTCAACGTTAAAGGCTATCAAGACAACAATGTTAAAAAAAAAATCTTACCAAGAGAACGCAAGACGAAATCAAAATATGATTTAATTAAGAAGAGAGAGAGGTTTTGTATAAAGCAAAAGAGAGAGAGAGAGAGAGAGAGAGAGACAGGTTGAGGGAAGAGTACAAAGCGAAGATACAGCCTCCTCTAATGATGAAGATTTATTGGACAGCCGAAGGAGCTTCCAAGAACCACGCCTTCTCTCATCCTCATTCGAATAAATAAAATAAGTGCTTATATCTTTCTTCTTATTCTGATGATTTTTTTTTTTAATTTTTAGCAATCACTGAATCATCATAAATATGTTGCATGTTTTTCAGAAAAATTTACCTAATTAGAACTATAGAATCGCCAATTTTTTTTCATGAATGACTTGTGAAATGTAACAAAGGCGGAAATTTAAAATAAAGATTATACTAAAATACCGGATATCAATGACTGACCTTCTGACCACTTAAACAATTATTTGTATAATAAATTATAATGAAAATAGACCTGAGTAGAAACATCAGTAAAGTGTACTTCAAATAATTTTCACGAAACATTTTACTGATATACTTTTTAAAGAGTATTTAAAAAATAGTTGATTTATGAATTTGAATCAAAATCGTTGGCGCGAATTTTGAGAAAATAAGAAAATAACTGAAAAAGTACATCAGTAAAGTACTAGTACTTTTTGACCGATTTTTGTTTAAAAGCTTATTTTGAGTGTTCCGGAGTATCCCTAACTTAAATATAAAATTTCAATTCGATCGTTCAATTCCTTCATGCTTAAAAATCACACAGACAGACAGACCAATTTGAGTCCAAAACTCAGAGGGCCTCAAAACATGTATATGCATCAAAATCTCGACAAAATTTTTGACATGATCGCAATATTTTCTCTATATTATTCATATATAGGATAAGAGAAAGTAAAAAATGGAGCTGGTTAGTTGGTGGAGACCTCAAGGAGACTATCATTTGTGGAAGTCTTAAAATAAGAACCGGGAATTGCCTTAGAGCTCGAAACAGGGTATGGTGCGTTCAAATGTGCACAATGCACTAGGGTTAACTAATCAGTGAATGTTTTTTGTGTAGGTTATGAGGGTTAAATAAATTCTTATTAAAGATGTTAATCAATTCACCGGTCCATTTTAAAGTTTTTAGACAGGTCTTTTCCATTCAAATCTGAGAATTCCAAATAATGGCTAAAAATTAAAAAAATCTTTAGATCTCTCCTAAACTGACTGAAATTTATCAAATCAATTTATATTAAAAAAAAAAATAGTTTAATTTTATTTTGATAAAATAAACTATTTCTCCCCATCCACTTTATTTTCACTTTATTTCAAATGTCGATTTATTTTTGTATTTATTATTATATGAACATTTTATTAATTCAAATCTCTTTTGTTTTAAAAATATTATTAATTAAAAACACATATTTAATTTTATCTAAATTGAAAATGAATATTTCATAGGTTTCATAAACAAGTTTTTAAATAAAACAACAATAGCATCGCATGGCTGTTTAACAAATTGTTTACGCAAACCGAAATCAAAAGAAATAATTATTTTAATATGCTGAATAATTATAATTATTATTTTTTTATTTTTATTTTAATGTGTGAATATTAAATTTAAAATTAACCAAATTCTATAAAACCATGCAAAAATATCAATAGGGCTATGAAATTCCAAAGGTCATCTGCCTACGATCGAAAGTACAGTGGCACCCCCCAAAGATACATAGTGAGGGGGCGATTACTGAAACCTTTAATTGAAAGTCCTTTTATTTATATATATAACAAATGAACTGACAAAATTCCAGGCCTGAAGATGGACCGAATCAACCACTTAATATAATTATACTAGAGGATTGCAAATAAAAATGAAATTTTATTAAAATTTCAAAAATTTTTTAGGAAAAATAAAAGATAATCCTATTTTTCTTTCGCACTTTTTATTTCCAATATACAAATTTCAAGGGATATTTCGGCCGCCTCAATCCTCAGTCAAGGAATTTAAAGCTGGAAAACGCCCATTTATCACACAGGCATCTTCAGCCAAGAAATGGACATTTTCCAGTTTTAAATTTCTTGGCTGATGACGCCTGTGTGATGTTGCCGAAATATCCCTAGAAATATTGATATATTTGTGACCGTCCACATGAAAAGGTATCAACCAAATCTTCAGCGGGGTCAAAATTGAGTTTTTATGCTTTCTGTACAGAACACATCCTGATGAGCAAGTAGGTTTTTAGAATTTTCTTTATAATTTTTTGTTAGAAGATATTAATTTTTAAAATTTGGTTATGGTGAAAAGCCTTAAATTATGGCATAAAAACCCTCAATAGCCTACAAAAAAAAAAAAAAAAAAAAACATTTCCCGGTTGATTACCCCTGGTGCATCGTGCAACACGCACCATGTGTGACCGGTATCTAGCTCGAGAGCCAGAAACCCTTGGCTCGAATTTTGAGAAAAAATCGAAGAAAAAAAAAAAAGTAGGGCCTACATAGGTAAAGTGTGCTTCAAACAATTTCTACGAAAAATTTCACTGATATACTTTTTAAAGAGCAACTAAAAAATAGTTCAATTATGAATTTTAAACAAAATCGGAGCGAATTTTGAGAAAATCGCGTGGAGCCAATGTTTGGGAGTGAGGGGCCCTTCACCCCTCTACTTCCCAAAAATCAGTCCCTTTCCGAACTGGTCATCTCTATCTCAGAGTTTCCTCTCCATATAAGTAATAAAATATCTATATATATGCTTTTTTTACTTGCGGTAGGCTATTTAATTATTATACAAGTTTTTGTTTAATTTTTGATTCTTAGCAGTTGAGGTAAGGTAAAGAGCCTCTATAAAAGTGATACTCAGGGCCGTTCCTGGGTAAGTTGTCGCCTCCGTGCCAAGTCATTTTTGGCGCCCCCCCCCCCCCAACTAAATTATGAAAAAAAAATTTTTTTAAGTGATTAGACCTGTACTGATTTTCACGTTTGGCGAATGCTACGGTAGCTTAGATTTTGATAAATCTTTCTTTCCTCCACGCGAACTATCACTATCCTCTTTTTCATAGAGAAGGAAAATAAAACAATATTCATTAATAAAAAAATATTTATTTATTCAAATTACCTCCTAGCTCAATTCTTTCATGATTTCAAATGAACTCTGTGTGTGTGTCTTTTTTTTTTTTTTTTTTTTTTTAAACATTCACACTTTTTTCTCATTCACACTCACACTCACACACACATTCACACTGTCTTTTCGGCAGCTCAGGCCATATAAGACATTTACGATAACCGTTATTTATGAATTTATATATATTAGGGTCCAGGCATTTTTATTTAAGCCATCTGGTATCCAGATGGCTTAAATAAAATCATCAGACTGCCTGGGGTCCGAACCCGCGACGTTTGGTATATGAGGTTAGCACGCTAACCTCTAGCCTACACCACGCCCCGTGGGCGTGTGTGTGTCTGCTTATTACTGAACACAGACGAAAACACATTGTTTAAATGAAAGCATAAAAGGATTGAGCTAGTAAGTTGAAATTTTATATTTAAGTTAGGCACCGTTTCGGACACTCAAAATAAGCTTTTGAACAAAATCGGCCAAAAAGTACTAGTACTTTACTGATGTACTTTTTCAGTTTTTTTTTCAATTTTCTCAAAATTCGCTCCAACGATTTTTATTAAAATTCATAAATCAATTATTTTTTAGATGCTCTTTAAAATGTATATTTTCATTTTGCCTTTGAAACCTTTTTAACATGTAAAACTATATATTGAAATTGTAATGGACTTAAGAAATAGAGGGAACAAAATACACAAAATTTTTATTTTACTAAATTAAAGCCCATTTCATGCAGATTATTTAGAAAAAAAAAATTTCTTGAATATCTCATTCCCTTTTGGAGATATTGGCTTTAGCGCTAAACCATGTTTGCGTTTTCAAAACTAAAAAAAAATCAACAATATGAATTTTTTTTTATATTTTAGGATTAACTTAGATTCGTGATATATTTTTTTCTAATTCCTTATTGTTTAAAGAACCTACTATAAAAATTGGTTGGTGGTCAAATAAATAAATGAGAAATTATTTTCTCTTCCATGTCACATTTTGTTTGGCATTATTCAAGCCGCGGAAGGTGAAAAAATCAAAACTTTAAAGTGCCATAACTCGAAAACTAAGTGAGATAGAAAATCGAAATTTGGTGCTGTTACTTATCTCTATATATAGAACAAACATACCAAGTTTCATAAAAATCTGAGATTTTGGGTGAAATGGCCTGGTTGAACTGACGTGGAATGACCCAAATGTAAAATTAAAAAATGTTAAATATTTAAAAAACCGGAAGTGCTAGCAACCAAACCGTATTTTTCCCTGGACCAGTTTTTTATACTGAATCGGTATATGTAAGTATTATTTTTCTACGACCTTTAGTTCAGGCCGTACTTTTTTTGTGTACAGACGGACGGACGGTCGGACAGACAGACACCGGAGTCTCTACATAAGCTCTCTTTCCCTTCCCCCTTCCCTTAGTACCACGTACAGTGAGAGCTAAAAACATGTAAATATAAACAAATGAATTTGTGAAGCAAATTCATTCGTTTATATTTACATGTTTTTTTAATGACGCCTGTGTGATTTTGTTTTGAATTTTTTTCAAATTTAACGAAAATTTTCTTTTTCTTCGTTGATTATTTCAAAAACTATTCAGTTTTCGAAAAAATGTCAAAGAATAAAAACTTTTTAAAATAAAGTAATTTATCATAATATAACAAAAATTGAAAATTTTATAATTTTTGAAAAAAACTTATTAGGTAAAGTACTACTTCCAGGTGAAGTATTTACTCCAAAAGTTGATATAAATCTACAATTTTAGTGTAAGGAGTATATACCAAATTTCATAGATCTGGCTGCTTGCCTTTTTAAGCTATCGTGTTCACACACACACACCACCCCAGATATAATTCCAAAAGAATATACGAGAAAGTCTCGGGGAAGTCATTCATTCCCCTTTTATTTTTTTAAATAAAAAAGCTATTTAAAATTTACATTTATTTAACAATTTTTTTTTATTTTTTTTTTTTGGAGGGGGGGGGCGACATTCTTGTACCCGCGGGGGACGCCATTCAATATAGTTACGCCAATTATTTCAAATGATTGGCAGCCAATTCTTTTGAAATAAATTTTTCTCACTTGCGACGGACCAAGGACCCAGGCACGAAAATGCCCTTTGGCTTTGAGTCTCCGCCCTCCTTTGGAAGGCGCCTCCGTCGCCCTTTGGCTTTTCGTCTTCCCCTTCCTTTGGAAGGCCCCACCGGCGCCCTTTGGAAGGCGCCTCCGGCGCCCTTTGGCTTTGCGCCTTCGTCGCCCTTTGGCTTTTCGTCTTCGCCTTCCTCTGGAAGGCCCCACCGGCGCCCTTTGGAAGGCGCCTCGGGCGCCCTTTGGCTTTGCGCCTTCGTCGCCCTTTGGCTTTTCGTCTTCGCCTTCCTTTGGAAGGCCCCCCCGCCCTTACCCCCGGGCCTGGAAGGCGCCTCCGTCGCCCTTTGGCTTTGCGCCTTCATCGCCCTTTGGCTTTTCGTCTTCGCCTTCCTTTGGAAGGTCCCACCGGCGCCCTTTGGAAGGCGCCTCGGGCGCCCTTTGGGACTGGCGCCTCCGTGCTGGCACGGAGTGCACGCCCGCCAGGAACGGCCCTGCGTGTGTCTGTATGTGTGGACAGATTTTTAGCATGAAGGAATTGAGCTACCGGATTGAAATTTTATATTTAACTTAGGTACCTTTGAAGAATCTCAAAATAAGCTTTTGAACAAAATCGGCCAAAAAGTACTAGTACTTTACTGATGTACTTTTTCAGTTTTTTTCGATTTTCTCAAAATTCCCTCCAAGGATTTTTTTAAAATTCATAAATGAACTATTTTTTAGATGCTCTTTAAAATGTATATTCTCATTTTGCCGTTGAAATCTTCTGAAGACCACTTTACTCTTGTTTTTTTAACACTCACACTTTTTTCTCATTCTGGGGTTTGAACCCGTATAGAAGGTAGGCACGCTACCAACTAGATCAAGCCCGTAGGCTACATTCAAATTTCAAGATGTCAAATTTATAAACGTGGGAAAATATTTATATTTTGGTACCATGGCAACCATATGTCCTATCTTTTCTATGGAGTAGTGGTCTTCAAAAGATTTCAATGGCAAAATAAGAATATACATTTTAAAGAGCATTTAAAAAATAATTATTAATAAGAGGGTAAAAATGAGAAATGCAGCTAAAGTTATTTCTTTATTTGGTCAATTCACACAGCTGACGTTTCGGTTCCGTGTTTGAACCAGGTCTGAAGATGGTTCAAACACGGAACCGAAGCGTCAGCTGTGAATTGACCAAATAAAGTAACTTTAGCTGCATTTCTCATTTTTACCCCTCTTATTAATATAACATCTCAGCTATAAATTATTTATGTAAAAAATAATTGATTTTTGAATTTTAATCAAAATCTTTGGAGAGAATAAGAATTGCAAGTGAAACCCGCAGAAAAATAAATTTTATCTTTTTTGTAAAACAGTGTTATATATTAACAAATATTTTATTTTTTATTTTTTTGTTTTTTTTTGGGGGGGGGGGGAGGCGATATTCTTTCTTGTAACTGCGGGGGGCGCCAATCAATGTAGTTACGCCTGTATGGCCAAAGTAAAAATTTTTCTTTCTTATAATCTTGTGTACTTGAATAGACGCTACTGTATATTTTAATTTCATAGAACATAAGCGTATTTATAGATTTATGATGATTATGTAGACATAAACGTTCAAAATAATAATAAACAAGATGTTTCAGTAAGATGGCGGCTGGCCAGAGGACGGAGTCGAGCTCAGAGAGTGCCACAGTGGGCGCCTCGCCACAAACGTCTACCACAAATGGCCAGGTCGTGGTACTCTCCAACCAAAGGGAGCACGATGTCTCCTCATTCCTACATCGCCATCCTGGGGGCTGTGCTTCCTTACTCAAATATAATGGACAGGACATTTCAGCCACCATGAAGAATACACACTCACCGGCTGCTCGTTATTTACTCGCCTCTTATGCCCAAAAAGAGAGTCCCGAAATGGAAAATATGGAGGTTGGTTTATTGTATAAGATAAACCTGAATAAAGGAGCAGAGTCGCATTGAGGTCCCACAAATAAATAAAATTCTCAAACATTAATTAATTAATTAAAAAAAAAAGAAAGAATTTAATCCAAATATATTTAGAGTAAAAAAAAATTAGTCTCTCCTGCATTCTTTTAGTATTCTCATGTTTTTCCTAGTTGCATGTGACAATCGTCATCTGAGGTCTTTGCATCTTATGTATCCATTAAAAAAATAAATAAATATATTTAAGATTTTATCAACATTTTAAATATGTAAATTTATTTAAATCATTTGTTGATATAAATAATTTAAATAATCACCTTGGAGGGGAAACGAACTGTCTTTGTGAACGTGAAGCGACACCTCTTCCCAGTTTCAATGAACACGGGCTTTGAAGTCATACACAAAAGATACCTTTTTGTTACGAGTATGCTCCAAAAATCTTTTATCCTAGGGGTTTCGGATAAGATTAGAGATTGAGTTTCGAGAAGTTATATAATGCGAAAGAGGGCAATTGTATTGTCTTCATCTCATTAATCTCATCAATAAAGATAAGAGTTGTGCAAAAGGACATAATTTAGTAAAATTTGATTTCAGGGATCAGAGGAACCAAGGCAACTGCATTTGTCTAATATAAAAATTTTTTACCTTGATTAAATTAAATTTTATCAATAGTTTAATAAGTTTTAAAATGATTTACAAAAAATCGCTATGACAATAATAAATTTATTATGTTCCCGCAACAATAAAGAACAAAAATAAAGTTTTTATACATTTATATTTCCTAACCTCCCCTCTTCCTCCACCTTTGGCTCTTTAATTACTAGTAGGTCTATGGATAATTTCAAACAAAAAACATTTAGTTGGAGAGGAAGAAATAAGAATTTCAATTGTGTCGGATAAACTTAGAAAAGCCCCTGGGCACAGTAGTAGAGTTCTACTTTTGTGCTTTATTTCAGGGTTCGCTTCACTTCTCAAGGAATTGAATTAACTACCTACCAATCTATTGAAATTAATTGTGACTAGGTCTAAATGGCCTTAGATGCCGGAAAATAGCCTAAACAAAATAAATAAATAAAAAACAAAAACAAATCTAATTTCAAACGAAAAAGCAAATTAAACGAAAGCGGACCCTCGGGCCTTGGTGTAGGGGTTAGCGTGCTGGTCTTCTGTACCAAGGGTCACCGATTCGTAACCCGTCTCATGTGACAATTTATTTCAATTTAATTGGCTACCAATAAATTGAAATAAATAGGGACGGGGTCTAAATGGCCTCCGTTGCCGAAAAAGACCTTAAATAAATTTAAAAAAAAAATCAAACAAAAACAAATAATTCAGAATAACTCTTGTTTGATTATAGGAAAATGAAATTTTGTAAAAAAAAGTTATTCTGGAATCGGGCCGACGATCTCTGTCTTTATAAATACAGAAAGTTTCTTCTGATATCTGATTTTCCTTTTTTTTTTTTAGAAAGGACTTGACTGGAGTAAACCGATGTTAAGACAAGTAGGAAAATTAGGTAGTCGTTATTCTACTTGGGTGGAGTGTCCGGTAGATCGGCCCTTGCGTCTCTTCCAGGCTGATGTACTTGAAGTCCTTACTAAGACGCCTTGGTGGTCTGTACCTCTAGTCTGGATCCCCATAATCCTTTTCTTCACGCACAGCGGGTGGACCAGCCTGGCAACTCCAGGTGAGGCAAAAATGTAGAAAAAAAAGGAATCCGCATTAACAAATATTTCGGTAAAACTTCAACTTCCTTAAAGATGAATCAGAGGCTAAATAAATTAAAAACATTTCCTCCTTTTTGATCTCCCTCTCATTGAATGTAGAATGAAATTTTATAAAGTGTTGAAAGCCAAAATAAACATGCAACATTATTTTAAGATCAAAGAAATATATTCTTAATCATATAAATTTTATTAATAGATTAATGAAGGATAGGTTTAATTAGCAAAGGATTTATAGAATAATATTTCTAATCGAAGTGTTATACATATAATCCACCACCATGATAATAATGATGATGATGAATTATTCAATCAAATGACTATATTATCATTAATATTTTTGATATTGAATATAATATACGTAGATGAGATAGACATACGAGCAGAGGAATTTTTGAGAAAATAAAGAGGTGAACTGCCAACAATAGAATTGGGTTGTTGGCAATTGAGTATTAGATTTGGTGCGCGTTTCCGTACACGGATCTCCAGGGATAAGTTATTGATGAGTTTTGTAGAAATTAGCTGGCCATACACGAAGAGGTAAATCTGTTGGTTTTGACCGTACCGGTTCAAATGCACGGACATATCATTTAGCTAATGGGCAAAAACGCGCCAGTTTTGACAGCTATGGACTAATCTATCAGATTTTACCGTGGTCCAAACTCATAGTCTTATCTTTTTCGTTAATGGGCAAGCAATTTTGCCCACAACTTTCCCCCCCTCAAAATTTTTTACTTTCTCTTACTTAAATATGTAATATATATATATATATATATATATATAGAGAGAGAGAGAGAGAGAGAGTGAGAGAGAGAGAGTATTGGTTTTATGTCAAAAATTCGATGTGGAGATTTTGATGGATATACAAGCTTTGAGGTCACCTGAGTCCAAAAAAGTGGGTCCCGCAACATGGCCTGTCTATGTGCCTGTCTGGGTATGTGTTAACAAAATATCCCTGGAACAGAAAGTGTTGAAATTTTATATTTACCCCCATGGGACCAAACACGAAGTAGTTGATGTGGTTTTTCCAGATTTTTTGATTTTCTCAAAATTTACTCCAACGATTTTAATTAAAATTATAAAATCACATATTTTTGAGATGATCTTTAAAGTGTATATTCT
>JAKCPI010016818.1:0-16577 GCA_023213315.1 Euborellia annulipes | reverse complement strand
CCTCAAATGTTTTATCAATAATGGAATTTATATATTTATATTTATTTAAGAAGGGATAAAAGATGGTGTTTGTCCAAAATATTTTTCATATTATAATATCATTATCATACCAGTGGCGTAGCGAGGGGGGAGCAAGGGGGGTCATCATACCCCGGGCGCTACTCACAAAGGGGCGCCAAATGGTCCTCAAAACATAAAATTGCTGGATAGTTTTATTATAATTATTATAATTGATTTCTGGAAAATATATTTTAAATTTGATACCAGTGTAATATAATAATTTTGTATATTTTACATACAAAATATTATTTTCGAATGGGGGGGGGGGGCGCTAAAAAGGTATTGTGCCCCGGGCGCGAGTTAAGCTCGCTACGCCACTGTATCATACTTTAGTAAATGGAGGTGGTCAAAAAATAGACAGATCCATTTTAAGGCTATTTCAATTCAAAAATTCTACATATTTATTTATAGGCTAAAATAATACAATTTTCATAAAATATTTTTTTTTACAAACAATATACAATATATTTATACTTAGCACTCATGTATTTAAGAGAGAATTAACATAAAAATATCTTTTGGTCCATTAGTGATAATAAATACTGTTCAAATACACATTTAAAAAATATTTTTTTATTTGCACTTTTTCTATTTTTCTTTCAATCACATCACATTATTCTCAAACATTATTTATATACTAAGTATACGGTACATACATATAGCCATCTACAGAGGGGGAAAGAGAAAAAAGAAAGGTTAAATTCCAGGGTACCTTAGGGAATTAACGCACCGGGACATAAGTGGGACGTTACTCCACCTTACTGGAGGGCTGTATTTTTAAATAGGTTAAAAAGGCCTAGAGCGGCAACAAATTCAGGGGCGGCAGTTTGGCAATTTATTCAAAAGTTAAAGTATTCCAGAAGTTAATAATATTTCCCGTACGAATTTAAGAAAAAGAAAAAAGATGAAAACACCAATTAACTCTATTATCTTTTTGTTGTATAAAGCAAATGTATTAAGGTGCGCGTCTCGAAAAGTCGTTAGAACACGACTGACTACCGAGTTACTCTAGGCGCCAAGAGATGGCGTTAGTTTTTCCCATAGGAATACAAGGGATTAATTCCATTTCATTTTAAAGATTCCAGCTAATTAATTAAGGGTAAAAAATTAATTATTTTTTAACACAATGATTACTAATTTAATTATCTAAAAGATATAGAGTGAATTTTTTAAAAATATCTTTTATTTAATGGGATTAATCTAAAAAAAAATGTATTTTTTCGAAAATCAAAAAAAGGGCTTCTATAAGTTGTAGATATTTTAAATAGCTTTAATTAAAAAAAAAAATTTGAGGTCGATAGCTTCAAAATTGTGGCCGCTGGAATCTCCCAAAATTAGCACCCCGAGACGCGCACCTTAAGCAAATATGTTCAACATTTAATTGTTTTTTGGAGTTCATCTCCGTTTTACCACAGCTCTAGTATTCAATTAAATGGAATGAATCCATTGATTTTAATCCGGGCATTTGAACCCCTCGAATCTCCTTATGTTGCCTAACTCCCAGATTTAGTTTCTCCATATGTTTGCCTAAAAGTTATGTCGGCCCATCCACAAATTGTTAAATATATCTATGAATTGCCAAGTCCGAATCGAGTTTTTCATCGAATATTAATATCTTATTCAAATAAATAGATCTCAAAAATTATTTAATTAAAATATAAATTTAATTAAAAATAATGACTTTTCATAATTTAATGATTATTCCCAAAGCTTAGCGGTGACATTTCTATGCTAAGTTTATTAATAATAAATAGCATTTTTTGTAGAACTTTTGATTAATAAATAATAGCCCCTACTGGGGGTCTGGCAGGACATTCACCTTAATGATTTTTTCATTTTTTTAATCTTATATTAAGGAGTGAATATCGATTCTTATAATCCAATAATTTCCATATACCGGGTGGGCCAATAGTGCGTGGACGGAAGATTGTGGGCTTATTAACGGACATTTTTAAAATTTGTTGGTGGCACATAATGTGGGACCTTTAGGGCTACAAATTAAAAATATTTTTGTTCCAATTGCACCTCATATACAGGGTGGTCCATATCAAAGTTATGTTTTTTAAATGGAACGCCCTGTATATTATTGCATATTTGGATTCTACGGCCAATTTTAGTATGAGTTTATGTCATGCAATGTATTCCAAACCAAACCGTTTAGCCGCAAATCGGGCTTTAGTGAAAAAACTGCTGTCTGGAAAAAATTGAATATCTCGCGAACCATAAAACTTAGGGGACTGTTCTTTTGTGAGGTTACTAACCATGAAATGTACTAAAGTAGGACAGATGGGGAACCCTGAATTATTCTTATGTTGGGAGAAATGGCCATGTCAATTTGGAAAATTTCAATCATGGATAAATTCATTTTTTCAAATGGAACAAGCTACTTTTTTTTATGCCATGGGACGTGAAATTCAATTATCTTTCAGCTGATATAAGGTTGTCTATATCTATCTTTGGTAGTTTTCTTTTTATTCCAAAATATCTGATAACGAAAAAGAAAAAATTTTTATTATAGACAAAATAATTGAAAAAAAAAATCCAAACGCAAAACAAAATCGTAATAAATGGACATATTATGCTAAATATTCGAAAATGTCTTTAAATTTTCCTTAAAATCGTTTATTTTAACTTCTCAAAGAAGTTCGGCTAGCTCAAATTCGGGTTATGATTTGTCAACAAGATGGCGCAACTCCTAACCTGAACATAACCCTAATTTCTTTTTCGAGAAGTTCAAATAAATGATTTTAAAGGAAATTAAAAGACATTTTCGAATATTTAGCATATTTTTTCCATTTATTACGATTTTGTTTTGTGTTTGGATTTTTTTTTCAATTATTTAGTCTATAATAAAAATTTTTTCTTTTCGTTATCAGATATTTTGGAATAAAAAGAAAACTACCAAAGATAGATATAGACAACCTTATATCAGCTGAAAGATAATTGAATTTCACGTCCCATGGCATAAAAAAAGTAGTTTGTTCCATTTGAAAAAATGAATTTATCCATGATTGAAATTTTCCAAATTGACATGACCATTTCTCCCAACATAAGAATAATTCCGGGCTCCCCATCTGGCCCACATTAGTACATTTCATGATTACTAAGATCACAAAAGAACAGCCCGCTAGGTATTATGGTTCGCGAGATATTCAATTTTTTCCAGAGAGCAGTTTTTTCACTAAAGCCCGATTTGCGGCTAAACGGTTTGGTTTGGAATACATTGCATGACATAAACTCATACTAAAATTGGCCGTAGAATCCAAATATGCAATAATATACAGGGCGTTCCATTTAAAAAACATAACTTTGATATGGACCACCCTGTATATGAGGTGCCATTTAAACAAAAATATTTTAAATTTGTAGCCCTAAAGGTCCCACATTATGTGCCACCAACAAATTTTAAAAATGTCCGTTAATAAGCCCACAATCTTCCGTCCACGCACTAATGGCCCACCCGGTATATTTGGATTAATCGTTTGAATGAATTTATATAATAAAAAATTATGACGTATTCTACTTCACACCGCCGCGTGTATTTTCAATAATTATACCTCCATTGATTTAATATTTTCAAAAACTTCTTAAGAAAATAATTATGTATATTAGGCATCTTTACAGAGGCTATTGAGCTAATAGTCATTATGATCCCGGCTACTTTGATTAGGCGCAAAAATTGAATTTTTAAATTGCAAACTATAGGCCTAAAAATTAACAAAAATATTTTCTTGTGTCAATTTTAGTTTAAGTCAGTTTTTTGCTCAATTTAACATAAATTTAGTCAGCCTTAAAGATTTTAGCTAGGCTCTCGACCCTCTTCTTAGTGTTACTACAGTATAACGAGGAAACCATCATTAATAATTCGTTTTTACTTACAGATCACTAGACTACCCAAATGACCAATTCTAATTTCTCTAGAAATTAGCAATTGAGAAGAGAGAAAAATTTAATAATCCATAAGTGAATTAGTCATTTGGGTTGTCGTCCTGCAAGCAAAACGCTTCGTTCCATTTAGATACAATTCCGATACGATAGGTATATATAAACAAATACGTATTTAGTATAACAAAACAAAAAAATATAACAAAAATGATTATATAATGTACGGTGGTTGGTATATAAAATAAGTTTTTTTTTTCAATTACGTAATTATCTTCTCACTTGTGTCTTTTTTTCTTTGGTTTAAAAGAAAAATAAAAATAATCACCATTTCAATGTCATTTTTAATTTTTCTAAAAATATTTCTGTATTGAAAATCCTATCCCAGAAATCACTGCTGATTCCAAATCCTGAAACAAATAAAAAATTAGTTTAATGGCAGCATTTTTTATTCTTATTTTTTTTATCCTTATTGAAGAGATGAAGTGGCTGTTATATTTGACAATAAGAGGATAAAGGAGCATGCAGCCAGGTAGTTAGTCTCCACGAAATGAAACTCTCTATTGAGGAAACAATTTCGGTTTTAATGATATATAACCATCATCAGCCCATTTATCGAGAGTGTTATATATCAATAAAACCGAAACTGTTTCCTCAATAGAGAGTTTCATTTTGTGGAGACTAACTACCTGGCTGCTTGCTCCTTTATCCTCTTATTTTTATCCTTATTTACATTTATCTGGACAACTCTTAGTCATATTCCGAGACGCCGCCCGCCAATCTATTTGTTTATGAATTTCTTTACGGAGAAATGCCCAGTGATATACTTAGCCTATATGAAGGGATGTGCCTCTAGTCACACCTTATTTGGTCTAAAAGGCGTGTATAATTATAATATGGCCAAAAAGCTTACCTTATTATCATGACTTATCAGATAGATCATGCTCTAATTTTATTCATCTATCTAGAATTAGAATGCCATCGAGATATCAAAAAAGATACGAAGTCATTTAATCTCATTTATAAAAACAAGTTTATATTATTATTTATAAAAAAAAATATTTTTCTTTTCTCTGGGCTCTATCCATGGGCGTAACGCCCATGGCTCTATCACACTTTCTTTTTTTTTAAACATTCACACTTTTTTCTCATTCACCATTCACACAGTCTTTTCGGCAACTTAGGCCATATAAGACTTTAAACGATGCTATGTTATTAATATATCTATTGGGGGTCCAGGCATTTCTATTTAAGCCATCTGGTCTATCACACTTATTTATCCAAGGTGCTTTCTTGCACAGAATATACCTCAAACCTAGCCGATATCTGGTCATAACCATCGATTTCCCCCTCGGTAAAGTTAATCTTACTTATCCTTAAATTCTCTCTTATTTTTAGTTCTACTGTATTCCAATTGGTCTCTGCTAAAGTCCATTATTTCGACCTATGATGTCTGGATTATGTAAAAGGAGGAACAGACAAGCTGCGCTGGTTGCCCATGTGCCAGGCGTTCTTATAAGATTTAATTTTTCACACTATCTTATAAATCTGTATAAATTTTGATTGCCGCTACTCTTTCGGGGATTAATAGCTTTTCCAATGGACATAACAATTCAGTTCCCACTCCTCATTTTATAAAATATTTAAATTTTTTGTCTGTTTTGGCTTGAAAGTAAAATTTAAATGTTTCTTTGATTATATTGAAAGAAAAATCGCAGCTTTCTCCCTCGCACTTTTTACTTTACTTTAGTCTTTTCACGGCCTTCATAATTAATTTCGTAACAACAACTTCATAATTAAGTCTTATTTATTAAAAAAAGAAAGAATTTTTAATAAAGCATTTTATTTAATTTATTTATTCAAAGACCTAACATCTTTTAGGTAGTTAATTTTAATCCAAAGTCTAAAATAAAATAAAAATAATACTTAATAAAATTAATATTTATTAAATCAAACAGTCGAAAAAGATAGAGATGCAATACTATGGTCTAGCGGTAGGGCATGCCGAGTACTACATATCGGCAGATCAGTAGTTCGACTCCTGGTGGTATCCTTATCCTTTCCGGCTGTTTGATTTGGTAAATATTAATTATTTTGTTTCACGGACCCAAACGTGATATATATAATTTCTTATTTAAAAATAATAAGTGAGGTAATTTTTGAGATAAAAACAATGATAACAAATTATCTTTTCTCTTTTTATACCGCCGAAAATATAGCAAAGTTCTTTTAATAAAATCAAATTTTTTTTTTCTGAGTCTTTTCGGGTTCTTTCGCCATATAGACTTTTAAACGATACACAATATATCGTATATAGGCCTATCGTATTGCGATACTTGTGTTAAATTTCAAAGACTCTAGCTTCCCCATCTCATATAATATATTAATTAATATTAATAATATTATATTATAATAATCTATCCCTCTTATCGCAGAATGGTAGGAAATTCACAAGTCTACTTGAATTACGAACCAGAGAATTCACTCGTTGGTCACGCTTTACGTGACTCACTATGCGTCTCAATATGAAACTTCACTTTTCACAAGTCATCTTTCAATTGGAATCATTTTAATCTCTCCCTCTCTCCCAATATTTACACATCATAAATGATTTTATCTTTGTAACATACCTGTATTTTGGTGAGAGAAATGATGGCGGTTGTGATAACGCTTCATTTTATATAAATAGTTATCAGGGTCTGGAGATCCATAGTGCAAATAATAGTGAATCATATCGTAGGCGACATATCCTAAAAAAAAAATTATTGTTTCATAGAAATAGAGAATTATTTTCTTATCTAGCAAGCTAAATAACAATTATCTGATTATTTATGATTCAATTATTTATGTACAAATCAATATATCCAGGGACGAATCAATTAACCTTAGGCGAAAATATAATATTTATTTTATTATTTTTTAAATCTACTAATTACTTTCCAATATTCACTAAAAGGATTGTAGAGGGAATACCGCAACAAATGAACAATTTCATAACATTAGACTTTAGAATATTAATTTAAATAATCTCTAGGATTTTTATTCATAAACAAATATGAGAAGAAATACAATAAAAAACAAAAATAATATTCAAAAAATTTGAATTGACCTTTAAAGAAAATTAAATAAGATAAAATAAAGAAGATGAGGTACATCGGGGGAACATCTTATTAAAATCGAGTGAAAAATAAAAATTATACTTTTTAAAGGAGCGTTTAATGATATTTTTCTTTTATTTATTAATATACTATCGGTGGTAGGGTTGCCTTCGGCAACCTTACCCTGCTAGGCCCTGGCGGGCGGCGTCTCCGGATACACTACATTAGATATTAAAATTAGAGATTTCATCTCAGTCGCATGCTAGGTGGAGGGGGGGGGAGGGGCGGTAATTTGGGCTTATATTGTGAGAGCAAACTCATGAGGCCAGCATTGCTTTTCTGGTTCCATAATATCAATTTTTTAAATTTAAAAACTCATAAAATGCTCTCTATTCATTCGGAGTCATGAAAAAAATAAGCTTTGACCTGTTTGTGATCAACATGATTAAAAAATAAAATATTACAGGAAATTCAGATTTTATATATTTTTACCTAATATCCTACAGGAAGCTCTTTATTAAACAATTTTTTTTTTAAATTCTCTTTTATATTTATAATGGATATATGGTTAAAATAAGCTAAAGTGGAATAAGAGAAACTCTGTGAATTTCAATTTTTTGAAACAAAATAGTTTTATCCCTTGTCAAAATTTGACCTACGGTATATTTTTTAAGAATTTAATGAAGGGGCTTATAAAGGGTTTTCTTTAAAAGGTCACTCGAGGGCTGAAAATTCAATACTCTATGTCACTGTATAACAAAATGATATCCAATTCAGGTGAAAATTGTTCTCAAAGTCACTATAAAGTATTTTAGATTATAATTATGATGGAAGATAGAAGGCAGTCAGATAAAAAAGATAGGCCTATGTGTTGTAGTGGCTGTGATGTGTATTAAAAAATTTAATGAGCAGAGTCAGCCTTTTAGAATAAATAATTCTCTGAATGTTCATTCAATCATCGGGAAACGTTTCGGTTCATCAGTCTTTTAATTGAATATGAGCAACTTATAGTCTATTTATTAAATTATTGTTGGTTCTTAATAAAGAAATCGAAACGTTTCCGGATGATTGGATGATCATTCAGAGAATTATTTATGGCTGCTTCTGTCCGTTACATTTTGTTAATAATGAAATGCATTTAAATTGTATCGACATTTCAGCCGATTCTCCAGAACAAATTTTAGATTTTAGATTTTAGATTTGTACATTACCGGTAGAATATCCTATAGAAAAACACAATATCCCATGGCCCCAGGGAATCGAACCCGGGATCTCCAGCCTTTCTGGGGCATAGGCGTGCTGTCCATTGCACCAGGCCACCGGAGCCTCGACCTGCCCCAAAAAAACTTCCTTCCCTTTATGTGGAGTGTGTCACCCTAGTTTTTTAAATAATAAAATAATTTATACCATTCTGAAAAATCTTTCTGGATAAATTCTAGTAGCCTTTTTGTCCACCAAAGACAATTTTATTTAAATGAGCACTTTTACATTTTTTAGTCTTTTTTGTAGGAACCGACGAATATTCGGTTTCGGTTACGGTTTCATTTGCCAAAAATCATGGTTTCGGCCGTAGTTTCGGTTTCGGCCAAAAAGTAGCCGAAACCTGAGTCTGAAAAGATGGGATGATGGGATGAGACTCGCATGCAAAAAAAAAAAAGGTCAAATGATTTGCACTTGAGGGAGAAAAATTTAAAAAAAGTAAAATGATATAATTTTTTATAGGAAATACAAGTTTCGGTCCTCGGTTACGGTTTCGACCGCTAAGGTCTGAGACCGAATATTAGGTTTCGGTTTCGGTTGAAAATCTTGTTTTGGCCGGACCCTCTTTTTGGAACTGAGGTTATTTAAACTACGGATTTTTTTAAATCAATTAATAACCTATAAAATTTAAATTTTCGCTGACAACCCAAACCCTGATTCTGGACCCTTTGATCCAATCAACAGGGCGAAATGCAATTTCTTGGAAATATTAAAAAAAAAAATGAAATGATTGATAAAAAAAATTTCACCCACCTGTTAGTCCGCCCGCAAAAATTGCATGAAAAAATCGCCTTGAAACGAATAGGGCGATAAGATTATAAATAATAAAGGCAATCATGGCAGCTGGAACAGGTGGAAAAACTAGACGAAATCGATCAAAAGGCACCTGAAAAGATAACAGATTATCATCATTACAATCGATTTTGAATTTATTAAAATTTACATTCAATTATTAAACAATTAATTGTTGTTATTTAGCCTTCATATTTTTACGCAATTTTAAAATCTTTTTCAGATAAAAATAATCCCAGAGTTTAAATTTATACACTTTAAAATCAACAAAGCCAGGAAAAAATTCTTTTATAAGATAAATTTCGAGTGTTGGTCTACATGATGAAATTCAAGGTCAAATAATTATAGATTAATCATAAATTAACCTATAAAATTTTAAATAAATTTTACAAAAATTTTTTTAAATATTTTTTTTTAAAGATTATTTTTTTGGTGAAATTATCTTATCCGCCAATAATTAAATACATTTAATAAGAAATAAAATAACTAACGTTTAAAAAAATTTAATTAGCATGCGTAATTGTTGTACAAATTATTACTAACTTCAGAACGGTTGAATTTTATTATTGTTTCAATTTTGATCAGTGTTGAAGCGTCACAAACATTGTTGTCAGAACCCAACCTTTAAAAGGATAGGCCTATCTTTTAGCCTGGTCGTCCACTGGACGCGACAACGCCTACCGCTACAAGCGCTACAACACGCTACAGATCCCAATGTGTGTGAATCAATTGAAGCTCGTCCACTAGAAGCGCGCGACAACACGCTACAACGCGCTTCGAGTGACAAGGCGCTACAGATCCCAAAAAAATGGGATCTGTAGCGCGTTGTAGCGTCTAACCCTTTGTTTTTCTAACCTAAAATACTCTCACCGGCAAAAAAAAACCGCAACACTTTGTTTTTTCTTAATAAAATTGATGCAATTGAATAAAACAAAGACCAAAATATCGATATTTAATTTGTGGGACAAAATAAGATTAAATAGACATCAAAGAGCCGTAGTTACTTCATCAATCACTGTTTGTTCGGGGTGAGTGTGTGTTTAAATGAATTTTCATAAATTTTTTAAATTTTTTATTAACTGTTTCAAGAATCGACTGCTTTGCAAATATCAGTTTCGATTTTTCATCACCTTCAGGACCTTTAAAGATAAACATAGAGTATGTGTAATTTATTTTATATTCAACACTTACTTATTCTTTTATAGTCGACATTACAATTTTTTGTGATATACTGTATATATATGGACCGTTTATTTTGAAAGTGGTGTAAGTCCATTTTCTATTGTTTCGAGAAAATGAAAGGTTAGCATATCTGTTAATTTAAAAATCTAGGCAAATGATATGAAGTCGGTGAATGTTTCTACTTCTTTATGAGTGTCTAATTTAGTTATATAAATTTGTTTTAGGCGAATTTGACTACACTATTATATAATTACAAGCTGCCAATGGACTTACACCACTTTCAAAATTAACCAACTGTAAACTTGGTTGAATTTCAATTTTGAAAAATCAAATATTACTCAAAATATACTTCATATTAATTCAATATTCTTTACAAATAATGACACGATATAAAATGGGAGTAGTATTTTTAATTTTAAACGTTAATTACATTGTTAAAATTACAAGATATTCGTAGTATTTACTTATCCTCTGTATATGGATGGGAGAGTGTTGAAATATTTATGATGTACCGGAAGAAATAACTGCTTGATATCTTTATATTAATAAGTAACCTATTCTCGTAACCAGTTGCGTCATTTCAACTTTTTCTTAGAGGGGGGGGCAAACTTTTTTTTTCAATTTCTCACTTCAATTTTCTTACAAATAGCTATCTCAAATTTGGCCAAAAAGGTATTTAATTAAATTAATTTTTTAATTTTATACAGTTTCGTAGATATATTTTATTTACGTAGAATAATACCTAGGGAGGAGAGAGGGGGGGCAAATACCCTTCCCCCCTACAAATGACCCCTCTGTTAGTAATTCTTAACGAGTTTATTAACAAATGCACAATAACAGACAACCATCTGCTAAGCTACCTACCTCAAATTGGACTTACACCACTTTCATAATCAACGATTATGCAACTTCTTTACCGTCCAACTTTCAATTGTACAAAACATGGGAATTTTTAAGGAATTTGCACTAGCTAGTTATACATAGAAAATTTACATTAAATTAAATATGAATTATGTGATATCTCAGATTTTTTAAAAATTGGAATTACACCACTTTCAAAATAAACGGTCCATATATTAAATTGATAAAATTATACATTTTTGTTTTTTTCACATTGAGGATTTGGTGAAGAACTGCGGCTCTTCGAGGTCTATTTAAAATAACCTTCATCCCAGAATATAAAGAATTTTAAAATAAGATTATTTGAAAATTTAGCGAAAATAAATATAAATTAGGACATTTTTATCTTGGTTTTATATTTCAATTTAATTATTTATTAAAATTATATGGATTTGTTTTATTTATTGGTTAGAAATTTATATGAAATTTTATGTCAAATGTAGCGCGAAGTAGGTCAGGGACGACCCTTGTCGGTGTTGTCGTTCTTGTTGTCCCTTGTAGCGATATGGACGAACCTTAGTCGTCGGAAATGGATATCATCTAGATCACCTTCCACAAAGGTAGTCTTTTCTAAGTATTTTAATTTGAAATTTACTTTGTGGTGGAGACCGTGGATGAGGAAGTGAGCGGTGATGAGCCCACGGCTCCAGGTTGGAGGCTGCGCGTGGAAGACCCAACGGTGCAGCGTATATTCTATTAATGTCCAAAGGAGCACACCGGAAAAAAGGCACCCTACTAGTTCACATATTCGCACCAGCCTATCTGCAACAATTAAGAGAGGTTAGAGATTGAAATAGTAGCACTTCTCTAGGTAAATTGGATATTAAACTTTTTTATTGAATTATCTTATTTATAATTTAAATACGAAGCATAATTTAAAAAATCTTGTGTGACTGTTCGCACAGGACCTTCGGTAATAATAGGAGAATTAAATTCACAAGGTTTTCTGTTTCAATAATATATTAATTTGATATTAACACTTTATACGTATTTCGACACATATGGTGTCGAAATACGTATAAAGTGTTAATATCAAATTAATATATTATTGAAACAGAAAACTTTGTAATTCTCCTATTAAAGCATAATGTTTCAACTAGAGCCAACGGTTACCAGTTTAAAATTAATTTCTATTTAAGCCATCTGGTATCCAAATGGCTTAAATAAAATCATCAGACTGCCTGGAGTCCAGATTTTTTGTGTGGATTTTGTTGTCCCCAGATTTTTGGCACATATATATCTAGTTTCCGCCGCTATATTAGAATTCAACATATAAAATTCGTAGATGAGGAATATTTATATTTTGATACCATGGAAACCAATTCTCCTATCTTTTTTATGAACTTCAAGAGTAAGCGTGCTTCAAAAGATTTCAAGGGCAAAATGAGAATATACACTTTAAAGAGCATCTCAAAAATATGTGATTTTATAATTTTAATTAAAATCGTTGGAGTAAATTTTGAGAAAATCAAAAAATCTGGAAAAACCACATCAACTACTTCGTGTTTGGTCCCATGGGGGTATCTAACGTAAATATAAAATTTCAACACTTTCTGTTCCAGGGATATTTTGTTAACACATACCCAGACAGGCACATAGACAGGCCATGTTGCGGGACCCACTTTTTTGGACTCAGGTGACCTCAAAGCTTGTATATCCATCAAAATCTCCACATCGAATTTTTGACATAAAACCAATACTCTCTCTCTCTCTCCTCTCTCTCTCTCTCTCTCTCTCTATATATATATATATATATAAATATATTACATATTTAAGTAAGAGAAAGTAAAAAATTTTGAGGGGGAAAGTTGTGGGCAAAATTGCTTGCCCATTAACGAAAAAGATAAGACTATGAGTTTGGACCACGGTAAAATCTGATAGATTAGTCCATAGCTGTCAAAACTGGCGCGTTTTTGCCCATTAGCTAAATGATATGTCCGTGCGTTTGAACCGGTACGGTCAACCAACAGATCTACCTCTTCGTGTATGGCCAGCTAATTTCTACAAAACTCATCAATAAGTTACCCCTGGAGATCCGTGTACGGAAACGCGCACCAAATCTAATACTCAATCGCCAACAACCCAATTGCATTGTTGGCAGTTCACCTCTTTATTCTCTCAAAAATTCCTCTGCTCGTATGTCTATCTCATCTACGTATATTATATTCAATATCAAAAATATTAATGATAATATAGTCATTTGGTTGAATAATTCATCATCATCATTATTATCATGGTGGTGGATTATATGTATAACACTTCGATTAGAAATATTATTCTATAAATCCTTTGCTAATTAAACCTATCCTTCATTAATCTATTAATAAAATTTATATGATTAAGAATATATTTCTTTGATCTTAAAATAATGTTGCATGTTTATTTTGGCTTTCAACACTTTATAAAATTTCATTCTACATTCAATGAGAGGGAGATCAAAAAGGAGGAAATGTTTTTAATTTATTTAGCCTCTGATTCATCTTTAAGGAAGTTGAAGTTTTACCAAAATATTTGTTAATGCGGATTCCTTTTTTTTCTACATTTTTGCCTCACCTGGAGTTGCCAGGCTGGTCCACCCGCTGTGCGTGAAGAAAAGGATTATGGGGATCCAGACTAGAGGTACAGACCACCAAGGCGTCTTAGTAAGGACTTCAAGTACATCAGCCTGGAAGAGACGCAAGGGCCGATCTACCGGACACTCCACCCAAGTAGAATAACGACTACCTAATTTTCCTACTTGTCTTAACATCGGTTTACTCCAGTCAAGTCCTTTCTAAAAAAAAAAAAAGGAAAATCAGATATCAGAAGAAACTTTCTGTATTTATAAAGACAGAGATCGTCGGCCCGATTCCAGAATAACTTTTTTTTTACAAAATTTCATTTTCCTATAATCAAACAAGAGTTATTCTGAATTATTTGTTTTTGTTTGATTTTTTTTTTAAATTTATTTAAGGTCTTTTTCGGCAACGGAGGCCATTTAGACCCCGTCCCTATTTATTTCAATTTATTGGTAGCCAATTAAATTGAAATAAATTGTCACATGAGACGGGTTACGAATCGGTGACCCTTGGTACAGAAGACCAGCACGCTAACCCCTACACCAAGGCCCGAGGGTCCGCTTTCGTTTAATTTGCTTTTTCGTTTGAAATTAGATTTGTTTTTGTTTTTTATTTATTTATTTTGTTTAGGCTATTTTCCGGCATCTAAGGCCATTTAGACCTAGTCACAATTAATTTCAATAGATTGATGTAGGTAGTTAATTCAATTCCTTGAGAAGTGAAGCGAACCCTGAAATAAAGCACAAAAGTAGAATACTCTACTACTGTGCCCAGGGGCTTTTCTAAGTTTATCCGACACAATTGAAATTCTTATTTCCTCCTCTCCAACTAAATGTTTTTTGTTTGAAATTATCCATAGACCTACTAGTAATTAAAGAGCCAAAGGTGGAGGAAGAGGGGAGGTTAGGAAATATAAATGTATAAAAACTTTATTTTTGTTCTTTATTGTTGCGGGAACATAATAAATTTATTATTGTCATAGCGATTTTTTGTAAATCATTTTAAAACTTATTAGACTATTGATAAAATTTAATTTAATCAAGGTAAAAAATTTTTATATTAGACAAATGCAGTTGCCTTGGTTCCTCTGATCCCTGAAATCAAATTTTACTAAATTATGTCCTTTTGCACAACTCTTATCTTTATTGATGAGATTAATGAGATGAAGCCAATACAATTGCCCTCTTTCGCATTATGTAACTTCTCGAAACTCAATCTCTAATCTTATCCGAAACCCTTAGAAGAAAAGATTTTTGGAGCATACTCGTAACAAAAAGGCAGCGGTATCTTTTTGTGTATGACTTCAAAGCCCGTGTTCATTGAAACTGGGGAAGAGGTGTCGCTTCACGTTCACAAAGACAGTTCGTTTCCCCTCCAAGGTGATTATTTAAATTATTTATATCAACAAATGATTTAAATAAATTTACATATTTAAAATGTTGATAAAATCTTAAATTTATTTATTTATTTTTTTAATGGATACATAAGATGCAAAGACCTCAGATGACGATTGTCACATGCAACTAGGAAAAACATGGGAATACTAAAAGAATGCAGGAGAGACTAATTTTTTTTTACTCTAAATATATTTGGATTAAATTCTTTCTTTTTTTTTAATTAATTAATTAATGTTTGAGAATTTTATTTATTTGTGGGACCTCAATGCGACTCTGCTCCTTTATTCAGGTTTATCTTATACAATAAACCAACCTCCATATTTTCCATTTCTGGACTCTCTTTTTGGGCATAAGAGGCGAGTAAATAACGAGCAGCCGGTGAGTGTGTATTCTTCATGGTGGCTGAAATGTCCTGTCCATTATATTTGAGTAAGGAAGCACAGCCCCCAGGATGGCGATGTAGGAATGAGGAGACATCGTGCTCCCTTTGGTTGGAGAGTACCACGACCTGGCCATTTGTGGTAGACGTTTGTGGCGAGGCGCCCACTGTGGCACTCTCTGAGCTCGACTCCGTCCTCTGGCCAGCCGCCATCTTACTGAAACATCTTGTTTATTATTATTTTGAACGTTTATGTCTATATAATCATCATAAATCTATAAATACGCTTATGTTCTATGAAATTAAAATATACAGTAGCGTCTATTCAAGTACACAAGATTATAAGAAAGAAAAATTTTTACTTTGGCCATACAGGCGTAACTACATTGATTGGCGCCCCCGCCGCTACAAGAAAGAATATCGCCTCCCCCCCCAAAAAAAAACTAAAAAATAAAATATTTGTTAATATATAACACTGTTTTACAAAAAAGATAAAATTTATTTTTCTGCGGGTTTCACTTGCAATTCTTATTCTCTCCAAAGATTTTGATTAAAATTCAAAAATCAATTATTTTTTACATAAATAATTTATAGCTGAGATGTTATATTAATAAGAGGGTAAAAATGAGAAATGCAGCTAAAGTTATTTCTTTATTTGGTCAATTCCCACAGCTGACGTTTCGGTTCCGTGTTTGAACCATCTTCAGAGCTGGTTCAAACACGGAACCGAAACGTCAGCTGTGTGAATTGACCAAATAAAGAAATAACTTTAGCTGCATTTCTCATTTTTACCCTCTTATTAATAATTATTTTTTAAATGCTCTTTAAAATGTATATTCTTATTTTGCCATTGAAATCTTTTGAAGACCACTACTCCATAGAAAAGATAGGACATATGGTTGCCATGGTACCAAAATATAAATATTTTCCCACGTTTATAAATTTGACATCTTGAAATTTGAATGTAGTCTACGGGCTTGATCTAGTTGGTAGCGTGCCTACCTTCTATACGGGTTCAAACCCCAGAATGAGAAAAAAGTGTGAGTGTTAAAAAACAAGAGTAAAGTGG
>JAKCPI010016817.1:0-10189 GCA_023213315.1 Euborellia annulipes | reverse complement strand
TTCTTTCCACTTGGGGTTTTCAAGTAAATTATATTTCAGCTAGAAAATGTTTACGAAACCTCATGGAATCTTCATTATTCATAATTTATATAATGGAAGAATTTTTAAAAAATTTTTTAGACTTAGATCATTATAGAGCTAATCAAAATTAAAAAAAAAATATATTTACATCTTTATGACATAATTTTTTAAATAGTTAATTCACTTTTTGGAAATATTAATAGAATTTATCAGAGTTCAAAGTTATACTTTGCCATAATATAGTTTAATTTTATTTCATAAAATATTTAAATATTGGATATTAATAATAAAATAATACTTACCCTGAGAAGTCCTCATTTGGAAAAGAAATGACGTTATCTCCTCTCCCTAAATAACTTTAGAAAGCCTATCATATTTAATTTAGAAAAGATTCAATTCAACTTTTAATTAAATAGAAAAAATCTTTAATACAAATAAATTATTCTGTAAATTAATATTATTGTAAAGATATATAATTATTTTAATTTTTTTTTTATTGCATTGATATCGCTTCTCATGCACTCACTGTATTTTTTTTTTCTTTTTTATTTTGAGCCCTGTTGTATTATATTTGTATGCTTTTATGATGCTTGGTATAAAGTGTATTACTCTACTATTAACTACTATTAGTAGTTAGTAGTTAATAGTAGAGTAATACAATTAGTAGTCTACTAATAAGATAACATGTACAACTTTTTTGTATGGTAAAAAAAAAAAAAATTTGATGTAACAACCCCAAAGCCTTCCTAGGTAGAAAAATAATAATAAATGCTATTTTTCTTTTTTAAGGTCTTACATCAAGCTGACAGCATTAGAAGAAATCATTTGGTAATGGGAAAAGACAGGTAACAAATCTTTAAAATATATTATTAGTAAACTATTTAGTGATATCAAGGTTTGTTTCATATTAAAGGGAGAATATTAATTGTAATTGTATTAAAAATAAATATTCTAATTAATATTCTTCTATTAATAAAAAACTAACTTTGAGATTATTAAGAATCTTTAATAAAATAGTATACTAATAATATATTTATTACTTTCAATAGTAACATGAAAAATATTTAAATTAGGTTTAATTAATATTCTCATATTAAAATAATAAAAATTATTAATATTCTTGAATATAATATTTATCTACTAGTGATAGGTAATAGAAAGGAAAATAAAGTCATACAAATGTATTAATAGTGTTTATTTATAAATCATTATATAGTAATCTTCAATGAAGGCGAGACGATGTGATCAGTTTGCTGTCCACCTCCATCCCCGACCACCAACCCAGGCGCGCAATGACTTTTATAGCTTCCAGTCCCCACTCCTTGGCCCCTGGCGCATGCGCAGAGAGAGAAAGTCGACAGAGGCGACGGCGGCGGCCGCCTGCTTGCCCCCTGCATGTATGCATCCATACATCCAGCAAGGCAAAGAAGGCCGCCGGCTCTCTGCGCGCCAGGGGCGCTAAAGAGAATATATTTATTAAATATTTTTACATATTTAATAAATATATAAAGTCTTTAGCATTTATTCTGGTTTAAATTCCCTTGGATGATCCAAGGCAATGAGACTTGGATGTTCTTGGTCAGGTCGAGACCCTAAGCTCCCCCACCACGACAAGGTGACATCCTCGGGGGAGAAATTATAATAATAATTAAAAATTGGAATAAATATACAGTATGATTATTCAAATGATTTATCATTTTTTTTTATTCCTTATTATACTTACAAATTTGTTTGAATTTTTTTTCTGAAATAAAATATTTTATTATATATTATATTGTTTAAACAAAAAAAAAATACAAGATTAATGACTTGTATATTATAATTAATTCATGCATTTAATAAAAAGAAAAAAAACTTACATGGCATTTTCATTTTTCCCTCAGAAATTAGTCTTCTAAAACTGCATCTTCAGGCATCAAAATAATTAACTCTTGAAGAACTCACTCGGGGAATGAAATTGATATCCTTGAATGTATGATTTAATCCTGCGCAAATCTGAAAACAATTAAGAAAGTTATTTTTAATCTAGAATGATTAAGTTGGCCTCATCAATAAAAAACACTCACATGTCTTGTTAAATAAAAAAAAAATATTAATATTCAAAAGAAGAGGGGTTGATTGAGTCTTATAGAAAAATTGCAACTAGAAGATTTATTTATTTTTTTTTTTTATTTAATTAATATTAAATATACTTGATTTAAAAAATATATAAATATTGTATAATTAATAATTAGAATTTAAACAAGTTGCTTTTATTTTTCTTTTGATTCAGTTGCAATCATTTTGAAGATCTCAAACCCTTCAGTTAAATTAAAAGTTTAATTTTCTGAAATCTTCTCTAGATTATAAAGAATTTATTTTAAAATAGGTGTAAAAGATCTTGGTAAAAAATAAATATTCGATGACGACCACGATTACACGCCATCGTCGGAGAACTCTTCCTCCTAATCGCGTAGTCAATTAAAATAAATAAATAGTTCATTTATTTATTATTTTGAATACCATCTTATAATGCTTTTAATATTGAATTTTTTTTTAATTAAGCCAAAATAACCAAATGAAATCTTGTGTTCCTAACGATGCAATGAAAATGTTATATTATTCTGATAAAAATTAAGAAATAAATGTATTATTGACTTTGAAAATGACTCTACGATGAGGAGGATGGTCATTTCACTCGACAATGGAGAACGCAACGTCGGGAACATAGTCATCTTGGCTATTAAATGGGTTCATGACATTTAGTACAAATGTTTTTTAACCGTTATGAGTATCAATGGACGATGTCCTTTCAGGCATAGGCGTAGCCACGGGGGGGGGGGGGGGGTTTGGGGGTTCAAACCCCCCCCTTGGACCCAAGCCATGATTAGATATTTAAGCTCTATAATACAAAATACTTTTTCTCTCTATATATTTCATATATAGGGTAAGAGAAAGTAAAATATAATAATTTTCTCTAGCTTAAAAAAAAAAAAAAAAATTAAATAAAACGCAAAAAATTCGAGAAAATTCAGAATTTTCCCATTGAAAAGAATTGATTTTTGTTATGCTTTATAAAAAATTAAAGCCGCTTAAAATTGATTAAATCTCGCAAATGAAAAATAATAAAAATTATTATATAAATAAATTTTTTATTTTTTTTCTTAAATCAGCACAGATCAAACATATATAAAGATGGGACACCTCCACGTTAGAAATCCTGTGTGACTTTAACTCCATCTATGAACCTTTTCCCAACTAAACAGTACGAGGGAAAGAAAAAAAAAAAAAATTTGATTCCTGCGAGGTTTGAACTTGAGCCATTCGTTACCTCCGCATATGTCAAATTTCAACTTTGGGT
This sequence comes from Euborellia annulipes, assembly GCA_023213315.1. Classification (NCBI taxonomy): domain Eukaryota; kingdom Metazoa; phylum Arthropoda; class Insecta; order Dermaptera; family Anisolabididae; genus Euborellia; species Euborellia annulipes. The sequence continues at coordinate 6,828 of JAKCPI010016817.1, read as the reverse complement.
GACGCCTTAACCACCTCGTACACATTTGATGTTGAGATTTCATATCTTTTTTATGCTACTTAACTAGCATATGGTACCATTAATTTTTTTTTCAATTAAAGCTCTTTTACGATAATCCTGATACAATTTATATTGATTTAATTAAATATTATATTTTAATAATATATCTTATGTTATTTATTTAATGATTTACATTTTGCACAGTGGAGCCATCTGATATCATTTTGCACAGCGCGAAAAATTTAGCTTGTTCAAATAATATTTCTATCAGTATTTTCTCCAAAACAAAAATAAAATCTCTATAGTCTATGGCAAATGACTAGGCAATAATGGCAAGAAGTTCTTACCCTTTGACAATTTATATTTTTATTTTTTTTAAAGAAAATTACATATGATCAATTATAATTGGCCACCCTCCTTTTACTAATTTTTTGCATTTATTCCAGTTTGTATGCCATTAGGTCATGCTCTTATTTATATTGTTGCTTACCATTATTAAAACCCAAGATATAAAAAATCATGATTTTTCTAAATAATCTGCGATGCGGGTCAAGGATTAGCGGATTAATTAATTAATTGTGACCATTATGAAGAGAAATAAATAGCTTGACTAAAATGACTATAAATAGACTTGAGAAATAAAAAAATAGCGTTAAAAATATGTTAAATCTGTCTTAACAAATTTTATTTTAATTTTGTTCTGTGTAGGTTCACAAATGATTTCAAATATTAGTTTAGTATAGCGAGCGAACGACCTGACACCTTATGGAGTAAAAATCAAACATAAATCTAATGATACCTTAGAGCCATCTAGCGTTAGAATATGAAAATAAAAACCAGGACAGCAGAGCCATCTTAAGAAATGGGAATGCAAAACTCGCATAAGAATTCCCCATAGAGCTGTCCCCCCCCCTGTTAAACAGGTCTGAGATAGGAGTCTGGTCAAGAGAAACACATAGAGAGACACCCCGGTATTTTAGGCCCATATACATAAAATTAAGAGATTTGCATGCCCACGGGGCGTGGTGTAGAGGTTAGCGTGCTAACCTCATATACCAAACGTCGCGGGTTCGGACCCCAGGCAGTCCGATGATTTTATTTAAGCCATCTGGATACCAGATGGCTTAAATAAAAATGCCTGGACCCTAATATATATAAATTCATAAATAACGGTTATCGTAAATGTCTTATATGGCCTGAGTTGCCGAAAAGACAGTGTGAATGTGTGTGTGAGGGTAAAAAAAAAAAAAAAAAAAAAAAAAAGAGATTTGCATTATTGATTGCCTGATACGAGTTGATTGAAAAATTGCGGCACTTAATTAAGAAAGGGCGGGCCCGAGCCACCCCGAGGGGGGTCCAGGGGGGGGGGGGGGCGAAGCGAAGGTGGGGTAAGTGGCTAGTCATATATTTCATTAGACGCCCTATACTGCCCCATTAGTCGGGATGGGGGGGGAGAAATAATCCTAAACCCCCCCCATCAAAAATTTCTGGCTACGCCTATGCTTTCAGGAGTCGCTTTCTTCTACCACCAGTCATCGAGCATCCTATGATCTCTCCAAACTAATGCTTAATTTACTAAGAACAAATTATCAATAACTATTATCTTGTTTTATCCTGATTTAAAAAAAAATATTTATTTAATAGTATTGGAGACCAAAATAAAAAATTGGAAAACAAAACTCATTTGCACTTTGCAATTTTTAACTTTTCGAAAACAGCATTAGTTTAGTTACATGAATAGGATGCGAGATGACCAAAGGCTGTTTTAGAGGATGAGATCAATATGGAAATATGAGAGGAGAGATCCAAAGGAAAAGTGGGAAGAAACAGAGATGACCTTGGAAAGGTGACATCGGCTTCCATTGATACTCATAAGGAGTTCGAAATAAAAATTAAATAAAGACTCACCGAATGGCAGATGCAGCAGGGCGATTTTAAAAGTTAATACTAAAATATTTGATTTGTATAAATTAAATAATAAGAAAAGGAATTGGCCAATGTAAAGTCCGGTGTGATTTGTATATCAGTATATATAGATGTGATAAATGTCTTGTTTCCTTTCGGAGTCTCAATCAAATCAGTAGTCATTTCTAAAATTAAAAAGAAAAAATAGATTAATACAAATTATTATTAACTGACATAAATCTAAAAAATAAAGTTCTAGTTTTAAAAAATATATTAATTACCTAATATTCATAAATGTATGTATTTATTAAATGTTTTGTTGTTGTCTTCTTAAGAGTTTGAAATCTGATCTGTGTTGTCTTTCATAATATCTAAAATTAAAAAGAAAAATATTAAGTTTAATTATTTTATAATTAACATGTATTTATTATTTATATAGGATCAATAAAGTTGATAATAAAATGACAATTTGTGAAGTGGCTGTTGTATTTTAACAATGTGTTGGAGCAGGCAGCAAGGAAAGGGCCTCTTTATCTAATTAAAGCCAAAACTGTCTCCACTACTCTTGGGTTTCATTTCGTAGAGGCTTATTTCCTGGCTGCCTGCTCCATCACATATTGTTGATAAAAAAATATGAGATAATTAGTTTACTCTGACCAAAATTTCCTCAGCTAAATGATAAGTTATAAATGTATATATATACACTGCCCCAAGAAATTAATACACCCATAGATAAAATAAGTAAATAAGTAATAAAAGTAAGATAAACTTATGAAATTCCGAATATTTATTTTGATTTGTAAAGATAAAATAAAATAAATTTACCTAATATATATGATTTCCATTCAGAGGAAAGAAACATAATTGGATCTTCCATTGATTTTATTTAAATTTCTTTTGCCATTCTCTGTAACTTTTTTGTTTTTCTTATTTTCATTTTTTTCATTTCACACCCACACACAGATCAATTTTATTTATTTATTACACAATTTTTGGAATATTTTGATGATGTTTTGTTTTTCTCCTTCAGATTGTCAAATCTTTGGAAATCACATCTGAAATTAATATGAAAATATTATATTTTAATATATACAGTAAGTAATAAATACTAAGCATGCATTTAAATAAGAAAAAAAGTTGACAGCTAGAATTCCATGGCAAGTCATAAAATTGTGATAAATTATTTGAGTTTTAAACGAATGAGAATGAATTCATTAAAAAATAATATTATATTATAATCATAATATGTAATATAATCTTTTTGGGCTGTTAATTATCTTAATAAATTCGAAATTTAAAAAATTGCAATGAACATGAAATTAAAATCAGAAATTTTGACAGAGTTGAACAAAATAATGAATGGATCAAATAAAATAAATAATTTAATAAATATTAAATTAAGAATAAGTTGAATAGGAAGAGTTTAAAAGAATAATTAATAAAAATTTGGTTAGAATAAAGAATCATTGATAGGCAAAGGAAACCTGTTTGCACACGAGTTTAGCCTAAATATATTATTTCAAATAATGAATTCATTGAAAATATTAATTCTGAACAAATTAAATAAATATAAATGAATCACCCACCTTGAAAAGTGTAAATAATTGAGATGAAATATTAAAAAAATTAGACGTTGTATAATTAAACTAGCATGAGCTGTCAAGCAGGGAATAAACGGGAAGGGACATCACGTAGTAAAAAAATGGAGTGGGCTGATACAGCGTCCCCTACTGGTGTCTACCATTTTTGGCGCCATATTTAAATATAAAATCGAAAGGTTTCTTGCCAGGAAATAAGGATTTTCTCCCGAATGAATCGAAAAACTATATGCTCACTCAAATGAATCTTAAGGGTTCTCGCCCAAATGAATAAAGTTGTTAGTGAAAAGGTTTTTTTTTTTTTTTTTTTTTGATAAATAAAAGACAAAGTTCCAAGTGAACATGTGCATTTATTAAAAAAGAAAAATAAATTGATTAAAGAAAATAAACATTATTTTTGTCCTTGAGAAAAACGAATAAAAAATATACAATATATTTGTTAACATATTAAATAAAAAAATGACTAAAGCATATAAAACATTTCTTTTTTCTCGAAAATTTCTATAAAAGGTCTCGAGTTTAAAGTTAAAATAATAAAATTAATATCAAATGATTAAAGAATAACATTTAAATATAATATTTAAAAATTAATACCTCCAAACTTCCAAGAAAATATAAATTCAGCTAAGAACATCGTGTTTATATAAAAATGATTAAGACTATAAAAAATTGAATGTACGGTATGTAAAATATATAATATAAATGAGTTATGGATTTCTTGTACATGTATAAAGGCTAAATAAAATAAAAAATAACAAAATCAAAATAGTTAGATAAAAGTTAACAAGAAAAAACATTAAACTACTAATATTGTGTATATATATACAAGTGGTAAAAGATATAAAAAATTGAATGTATATAAAGTATATAATATAAATGAGTTAATAAATAATTATAATATTAAATAAATAAATGCAACTGGCTGTCGCCTGGAAAACAAAACAATTTCATATTGGATGTTCCTGGATTCGCATTTTTACAGTTAGGAACACAACATCGTTTTCTTAAGGGTATCATGCTGTTTACGAATAAATAATGAAAAAACAAATTAATATTTCTATAAATGCCAATGAATCAAAGAGAAACCAAATGAATAATTATGATGACAAATAAAAAATCATAACAATTTTAATAAATTAATAAAATATGTAAAATGTATTTAAAAAATATGGAGTTTGTATTTTTAAAGTGTTTAAAAAAATGTATTGCTTAATATATATGGAATAAATAAGTTGAGCTAAAAAAACCAACCTAATTTTGAAAGTTTGAATAATCCCGATTGATGATAAATATGACGTATATTGTTTAGACAACTTTTCAAATAGTTGAAATGGCTGTTGATAAGGTAGACGACTTGGTGGCTTGGTTTCTTCCCAGAAATTGGCAGTCAATGTTTTTGACGTAGATAATTTTTTTTCCGCGACTACTAGCACCTCTATCGGCCAATGCTGTCTCTACGTATACCAATGAATCAGTCTGAACATAGGAACTATATCTCAAAAACGCTTCAAGTTTCTCCATTGACTTGTCCCCCCCCTGGCTGTCAAGCAGTCAAAGAAGGCGAGCAGGCAAAGATGAGAAAAAGAGATGAGGCATTCACACCAGAGAAGTGTCGCAGAATTCATCAAAACCTGATCTGAAAAAAGAAATTATAATAATAATACGTCTCCTTTCTTAAAATTATTTTACGAATTAAAAAAAAAATTTTTTATTTAAAATTCTATAAAACATTTAATATTTTTTTTTAAAAAGTCAATATGGTTGAACTTCAGAATTAGAGTCAGATAACGTGTCTCATTATTCCCTCTCCTCTATCGGAAGCTTATTCCATAGTTCACCCTTTTTTTTAAACGGAAAATAGGGAGTAGAATAATAAAATTAATTATTAATTTAAATATTTAAAAAAAATTTGAAGTAAATAAGAGAAATAAATTATTACAAACATTTTTATTTTGCAATTATATTAATGAATCATTGAAAAATAGAGGAAATTATAAAAATTTTAATTTGCTTCCAAATATTTTTTTAACTTCTCCTATCTTCGCTGCTCATAAAATTAAATATAAAATTATGAAGCATGTATATTTATTTTTTAATTCGAGATATAAGCTATTTTTTTCAAATAATGAAAATATAATAATGCACCTGCGCACTTACAGCCAGAGAGGCATAAACATCTCCACGGCCAAAAAATAATATTATATTAATATGTAATATAATCATAATCTTTTTGGGCTATTAATTTAATTATCTTAAGAAATTCGAAATTTAAAAAATTGAAATGAAAATTAAATTAAATTCACTTGGTTTACTTTAAATTCAGAAATTTTGACCGAGTTGAACAAAATAATGAATGGATCAAATAAACCAAAAAAAATAAACCATTAAAGAACATTAAAATAAAAAAAATAAAAAAATCTATCTAAGAATTTTATTAATTTCAATCAACTGACCGACCACCCGTGTAGATGAAGTAACTGCGGCTCAACTGAGTCTCCGAGAATAGATGTCCTTCATCCCAGAATCAAAAAATTTTATAAAAAAAATAAAATAAATAATTTAATAAATATTAAATTATAAATATAAGTTTAATTTAATTTGTTTTAGTTCTATATTATATTAAAATATCCAAGGGTATCCAAAAGTATCATGCAACGTTAAAAGCAACTAAAGGCTCAAACAGACAGAACGCGAAATTCGCGTCGCTTGGCGTTTTTTCAACGCCGCGAAAGGGCGCGAAATGTTGTATAAGGCAAGACTGTATCATCCCCGTCACACAGGGGGCGAACTTACGCGGCGTAAACGCTCTCTTTCGCGCGACAGCTTTTTCGAGTTGTACAAATTTACAACTCTTTCGCGCGAACAGGCGAAATTATCAAGATGAGTAATGAAATAAAAAAACTTATAGAGTTAAAAACACTTGTTTCTTTCGCCTCTAACTAAATAAAAGTAAATAATATTATATTAGTTATATTATAGTCTATATTTAATAAGACTGTAATAAATATGTTTTTTGTTGGAAGCCAATCTATGATTAGTAAAAAGTCCGAATCGAGGTAATTGAATAATAGTATTATCTTATTCTAATTTACAAGCCTCGAAAAATATTTAATCAAAGTTATCATTAATAAAATAAGATTTAAATAAAATCTAATTTTGCAATGATATTCTATTTCTTTCGTAATTTAATACTTTATTTATAAAATATTTATAAATTCATTAAATAAAGGTTGTTGAAACATATATACAATACCGGATGGTATGCCCAGATTACGCTTCCAGTGTGGCTTAGCAAAAACGCCTTTCGCAAGCGAAATGCGCGCGT
>JAKCPI010016816.1:0-18635 GCA_023213315.1 Euborellia annulipes | reverse complement strand
CTGAAAGGACATCGTCCATTGATACTCATAACGGTTAAAAAACATTTGGACTAAATTCTAAATCTAGACATGAACCCATTTAATAGCCACGATGACTATGTCCCCGACGTTGCGTTCTCGATTACAGCTCCATTGTCGAGTGAAATGGCCATCCTCCTCTCTCATCGTAGAGTCATTTTCAAAATTAATAATACATTTATTTATTAATTTTTATTCAGAAATAGATAACATTTTCATTGCACCGTTAGGAACACAGATTTCATTTCGTTATCCGCCTCATTTTGGCTTAATTAAAAAAATTGAATATTAAAAGTATTATAAGATGCTATCTCATTCAGATTCAAAATAATAAATAAATGAACTATTTATTTTTTATAATTATGACTACGCGATTAGGAGGAAGAGTTCTCCGACGATGGCGTGAAATCGAGGTCGTCATCGAATATTTATTTTTTGCCAAGATCTTTTACTCCTATTTTAAAATTAATTAATTCTTTATAATCTAGAAAAGATTTCAGAAAATTAAATTTTTTATTTTCAAAAGTGAAGAAATAAAAAATAAATATTTTAATCTGACTGAAGGGTTTGAGATCTTCAAAATGATTGCAACTGAATTAAAAGAAAAATAAAAGCAACTTGTTTAAATTCTAATTATTAATTATACAATATTTATTTTTTTAAGTGAAGTATATTTAATATTAATTAAATTAAAAAAAAAATAAAGACTTTAATTTCTAGTTGCAATTTTTCTATAAGACTCAATCAACCCCTGTTCTTTTGAATGTTAATATTTTTTTTTTTATCTAACGAAACTTTCTTAATTGTTTTCAGATTTGCGCAAGGATCTCTTCATACATTCAAGGATATCACTTTCATTCCCCGAGTGAGTTCTTTAAGAGTTAATTATTTTGATGCCTAAAGATGCAGTTTTAGAAGACTAATTTCTGAGGGAAAATAAAAATGCCATGTAAGTTTTTTTTCTTTTTATTAAATGCATGAATTAATTATAATATACAAGTCATTAATCTTATATTTTTTTTTTTAGAAATAACACCGAAAAAAACAATATAATATATAATAAAATATTTTATTTCAGAAAAAAAAATTCAAACAAAAATGTAAGTATAATAAGGAATACAAAAAATGATTATTCATTTGAATAATCATACTGTATATTTATTCCAATTTTTAATTATTATTATAATTTCTCCCCCGAGGATGTCACCTTGTCGTGGTGGGGGAGCTTAGGGCCTCGGCCTGACCAAGAACATCCAAGTCTCATTGCCTTGGTTCATCCAAGGGAATTTAAACCAGAATAAGTGCTAAAGACTTTATATATTTATTATATATGTAAATATATTTAATAAATATATTCTCTTTAGCGCCCCTGGCGCGCAGAGAGCCGGCAACCCGCTTCGTTGCCTCCGTCCATGCCTGCGTGCAGGCATGGAGGGGCAGGCGGCCGCCGCCGTCGCCTCTTGTCGACTCGAGCTCTCTGCGCATGCGCCAGGGAGCCAGAGAGTGGGGACTGGAGGCTATATAAGTCATTGCGCGCATGGGTTGGTGGTCGGGGTTGGTGGTGGACAGCAAACTGATCACATCGTCTCGCCTCATACAAGACTTTTGATTAGTATATTAATAATAAAGACTTATATATTAAAGATTTCATTTATTCTCTATTACCTATCCCTAGTATATAATATTCCATTCTATTATCCTATTATTTTATGATATGAGAATATTAACTAAATAAATCTAATTTAAATATTTTACTATTATTTTAATTATTTCAAATTAATATTTTTTCTATCTAACTATTGAAAGAAATAAATATATTATTAGTATACTATTTTATTAAAGATTATTAATAATCTCAATGTTAGTTTTTTATTAATAGAAGAATATTAATTAGAGTAAATATTTTTAATTTCTTTAAATATATTTTTCAATTAATATTCTCCCTTTAATATGAAACAAACCTTGAGATCACTAAATAGTTTACTAATAATATATTTTAAAGATTTGTTACCTGTCTTTTTCCATTACCAAATGATTTCTTCCAATGCTGTCAGCTTGATGTAAGACCTTAAAACAGAAAAATAGGATTTATTATTATTTTTCTCTCTTGGGAGTCTTTGGGGTTGTTACATCAAATTGTTTTGTTTTTTTTTTTACCATACAAAAAAGTTGTACATGTTATCAACAAAGCATTATAAAATCATACAAATATAATACAACAGGGCTCAAAATAAAAAAAAATACAGCGATATCAATGCAATAAAAAAAAAATTAAAATAATTATATTACTTTACAATCATATTAATTTACAGAATCATTTATTTGTATTAAAGATTTTTTCTATTTAATTAAAAGTTGAATTCAAACTTTTCTAAATTAAATATGATAGACTTTCTAAAGTTATTTAGGGAGAGGAGATAATGTCATTTCTTTTCCAAATGAGGACTTCTCAAGGTAAGTATTATTTTATTATTAAAATCCTATATTTAAATCAAACCTTAGGAAAAAAAAACTATATTATGGCAAAGTTATATAACTTTGAACTCTGATTAATATTTCAAAAAGCGAATTAACTATCTAAAAAATTATGTCATAAAAATATAAATAAATAAATATATATATATATATAATTTTGATTAGCCCTATAATGATACTAAGTCGAAAAAAAATTTTCAAAAATTACTTCCATTATAAATTTTGAATGGCCAAGAATATGGTTTAAGTAAACATTTTCTTTTTGAAATATAATTTGTAAATAATTTACTTGAGAAAACCCCAAGTGGAAAGAAAAGAGGGGATCAGGGGTTTGTGAGGGTGATAAACCAGGTCCAAACAAACGTAATGTATTCCTTTAAAAAAATTAAAATAAATTCCTAAGCTCATAGAGCCACCCTGAATTAAATGAACAATTCTTATTAGAACAGTTCAATTTTTATAACAATGACAATGGAAAGTATTTAGATTGAAAGTTTAACCACTTACAAAATAAGTTTCCAGAAAATGACGCGATGTTTCCTTTTTCATTAGAAATTCTTGCTTTATCAGTGTGCCCGTTGTTTTTTTGACAATGAATTCCATATGATGCAAATGATCCAGCGAAGTTTTCCATCTCCATCCGGCCACTGCTTTGTGTCTTTTGAGCCTGAAAAAATATAAACAAACAATTAGATATGATTAGTATATATGGGGCATTCCACGCCAACTCGACCACTTTTGAACCCGACCATTTTTGATTTTGCTGAAACTTTGTCATCTTTTTGTACCCTATTGAAAACGTGTTTGAGAATTTTTTCAGATTTTACGACCCAGCCAAAAAAAAGTTATAGCATTTTCAAAAAACATCGATTTTTTTTTTTAAATAACCGTAAAACTGTCAAAAATTAACTTATCGGGACGATTTTTTTTTTGAAATTTTTGTCTTTAAATGTACTTTTCAGAAAAAAATATGACAAAATTTTACAGAATCATCTTGAACGTTTTTTTTGACATTTTCGGAAAAAAACAAAAATTTCGGGATGAATGACACTTTTTTTTTTAATTTTTTTTTTTATAAAAAACTTTGATTTTTTCTACAATTGCTCTGAAAATTTCATCGTGGGATTATTTCGGGTTCTATTTTTTTTTATTTTTGAAAAAAAAATGTTTTTTTGTTCTCCGCTTATTTATCATGATGGTGCTCTTAAATTCTTCCAGGACTGTCCGAGATTCTAGAAAAATGAAGAAAAATAATAATAAAAATAGTTAGAGGTGATGAAAATCGAGAAAATTTCATTTATCCTGAAAAAATTAGAAATTAGTTGTGTATTCAACTACTGAAGTATTTGAAGCGTCAAGTAAAAGCTTAGAAACATGGGCGTAACTAGGGGGTGCCAGGGGGGCCTGGCCCTCCCCAGAAAGCTCCTTGCCCCAAGAAAAATTGAAAAAATATGGGGCTTTCCAGGCCCACTGGAAGATGGCTGGTCCCATGGCCCCCCCCTTTAATTTTTCTTGGGGCAAGGCTTTCTGGGAGGGCCAGGCCCCTGGCACCCCCCTAGTTACGCCCATGTTTCTAAGCTTTTACTTGACGCTTCAAATACTTCAGTAGTTGAATACACAACTAATTTCTAATTTTTTCAGGATAAATGAAATTTTCTCGATTTTCATCACCTCTAACTATTTTTATTATTATTTTTCTTCATTTTTCTAGAATCTCGGACAGTCCTGGAAGAATTTAAGAGCACCATCATGATAAATAAGCGGAGAACAAAAAAAACATTTTTTTTCAAAAAATAAAAAAAATAGAACCCGAAATAATCCCACGATGAAATTTTCAGAGCAATTGTAGAAAAAATCAAAGTTTTTTATAAAAAAAAAAATTAAAAAAAAAAGTGTCATTCATCCCGAAATTTTTGTTTTTTTCCGAAAATGTCAAAAAAAACGTTCAAGATGATTCTGTAAAATTTTGTCATATTTTTTTCTGAAAAGTACATTTAAAGACAAAAATTTCAAAAAAAAAATCGTCCCGATAAGTTAATTTTTGACAGTTTTACGGTTATTTAAAAAAAAAATCGATGTTTTTTGAAAATGCTATAACTTTTTTTTGGCTGGGTCGTAAAATCTGAAAAAATTCTCAAACACGTTTTCAATAGGGTACAAAAAGATGACAAAGTTTCAGCAAAATCAAAAATGGTCGGGTTCAAAAGTGGTCGAGTTGGCGTGGAATGCCCCATATATAGTATTTTAATTTTATTCTATTTTTTTTTTTACATACTCATTTATGTTTAATTGCTACAAAAGATAAAAATCTGGTGTGACTGGTCGCACAGAACATAACTTTCGATTACTGAAGGTAAGAGAAAGTTGTGTGCTGTGCTTGTCACACCAGAAAAAGTACAACAGTAAAGTACTTTGGCCGATTTTGTTTAAAAGCTTATTTTCACGCCCTAGGTGGGTCGCACCTTAGGTTCCCCATTATACTTATTTTTTAATTTAAAAAGCTTATAAATCAAACTAATTTTGATAATATTTTTCACGTCTCATGATAGCTAAAAAATTTCAGTGCCTAATTTTCATACCCCCAGACCACTCAGAAGTCGTCTGTCCGAATCTGACCTCAATAAATTGTGGTAACGCTATGTTTAAGGAATTTTGACAAATTTTTAAATAACTTTTTTTATTTAAAAAAACATTATAAGTTATGTATAAATGTTTCAAAAATTGTTGGCATGAATGCCACAATAGCCTTTTACAAACTAGAAAAAAACGAAATAAAAATTAAATAGACTCACCGAATGGCAGATGCAGCAGGTGACGGACGATGAGTTCGGTTCGAAGAACAGCAAGAGGCAAATTGGATGAGGCTTTTCTGGAAAAAAAAAAGAAAAAAAAGATTTGTTATACAGTATTTTTAAAAGTATATAAGTCAATGAGTGTCATGCAAATGATGAAATAATTTTGGATTTATAGTGACGCAAGTGCTGGTGGGAAAACGAGCCCACCTTACTTGACTTGACTGTATCCCACCCCGATTTAAAAAAAACATTCATCATTTTCTATTCTATGTTTATAATTTAAAATCTCTCGCCTTTAATTTACAAACTCTTATGATTGGATTTTAATAATTTCCAATATCTTATAAATTGAAGCAATTCTCATAAATGTGAAAGAATAATTAAAATTTTCGGTTTATAAGAGTTCAATGCGGGCAGACTCAAGCCACCTGAAACTGATTAGAATATTTGTCAGACTTTATAGCTTCAATAGCAAATAAGAGAAAGTAAAAAACACCCCATCAGGTCTTATATATATATAAGAAAACGTTTGAAAGCGAGATTCTTGAAATGATGTTAAGAAATTCTATATTGTTTGGATTAAAGTGAAAATGAAAACGTTGATTTTACCTATTTAATTTGCAGCTGCATTTCCTCATGATTTATCCATTCCTCGTGATTACGAATTCCTTAACGAATATCCTGTAACAAAGAATTAAAATAATTAATTTTTTTTTTTTTTTTTCATTTTCATTTCTATTTAAATATTTAATAAAGAAAATCATGCTGCAATGTATTTTATTTTTATATTATTTAAGGAAAATTTAGTTTTATTGAAAAAAATAGCTATCCCTAATCTTATCTACTTGAGAAATAGAAAATCATTTTTAAAATAAGAAATATATTAACAAATATATAATATATTTAAAAAAAATATATTTGTTACTTGCATGTAAAATTAAATATAAAAAAAAATCAACTTACCGAAATTCAAAGGAAGATGAAAATCGTCTCTCCTCCCTTATTATATTTCATGTGGTGCAGGGTCGGTTCTACCCCTTCACTCCCCCTTATCCAATGCTGTTGTCTCCGACAGGCCATGCTCTGTCATATCTTTTCTAACCCGGTTAAGCCAAGTCACCCAAGGAGCTCCAATCATACCCCGTCCTCGCCACACCGAAAATAAGTCCTGAAAAAAGGAAAAAATAGAATTAGTATTCAATAATACTACTCTTCTAAACCGTGCACGAAAATAATAAAATATGATTTGAGAAGTCATTCTTATACATGTATATGGTGTAATGTGTTTGAATCGTATATATAAAATCGAAAAGTTACCCTCACCGTATTTAGAATCAATCGCTTCCTAAATCATATTTTATCATTTTCAATTTCGCTTCACAATTATATAATTTGAGACATTGACGATGGAATGCGATAGGCAATCCGAAATATTTGCTAAATAAATTTTTTATTTTCTTAATTCAGTTTTTTACTAATTATTTTTTTCATAATGAGAATACTCATCATATTGCCTGCTAAGAATCATAGTGACGAAAGTCTTCCTAAATTCAACATTTCGAGAAAAGGCGTTTGCAAGTTTTATCAACATATAGCCGGGCAACAAATTAATAGGCAAAGAATGGAAATATATTTTCGCCACTTTGGCACTCAAAAGAGAAGACGTTTTAAGGTTTGGTAAGCTTAACTCAAAAATTGAATTTTCGAACTTCCGCCACTATGATTCTTAGCAGGCGATATATAGTTTTTAATTAATTTTTTTCACACTCATTCTCGTTTAATAGCTATCTATGATTTAAAGCATTTTTTTATCCCTTGTTGCTACTCACGTACTGTAGGTGTAGGCAATTCGCTTCTAGTTGATTTAAACTCGTTTGAATATTTTAGCTAACTTCGACTTAATGTCAGGACAAAGATGAAGATCTAAAACAAAATAAAAATAATTAATTATCTATTCATTTAAACAATTCAATATCAATATCTAATAAGAGGTCCCAAACTTTTTTGTCCCGTAGACCTCTTGCAATGTTTTTCAGTTTTGACCCCCTGCTTAGCTAGCTTTTATGAAAATTCATCAACTTCAAATGTCTAATTGAAGTGAGGAGTAGAAGAAAATAAATAAATAAAAAACACATTAAATTTTATATATATATATATATATATTATTAATGAAACTGAAATTTAGTTACCGCTTTTTAATGTGAAGGATGAACATGGTGCTTTGTTAACAAATTTTCAATATTTGGTTTCATTTTGGTAAGGTTTAATCTTAAATCTCCTTGGTTAATATTACATAGCCGAGGTGAAAAATAAATCAGATCGCTCCAGGGGAATGTCTAACTTAAATATACAATTTCAGCCTCATAGCTCAATTCCTTCATGCTTAAAATGGAACACAGAAAGACACTCAGACAGACAAACGCACACACACAGAGAGACAGACAGACACACAGACAGACCATGTTTCAAAAACCATTTTTTTGGATTCAGGAGACCTCAAAACGTGTATGTCCATCAAAATCTCGACATCGAATTTTTGACATGAAACCAATATTTACTCTATATATATTAACATATTTATATATATAGAGGTAAGAGGCAGCTGCAAGCCGGAAGCGATGAATTCAGCTCAGAGAACAAGGTATCTGAAAAAAAAAGATTTATTTTATTTGTAAATAAAATTTAAGACAATGTATGTAACACATGCAAATGATTAAAATAAATTTAATAAATATTAGTAAAATAAAAAATTTGATGCACCCAACTGCTGGTGGGAAAACTCGTCCCTCTTTGTTTGATTTGACTGTATCCCACCCCCGAGGAAATAACATCTTTCATATTCTATAACAAGGGTGGCCAAACTGCAATTCGCGAGCCGCGAATTGCGTGCTGTGCGACCAGTCACACCAAATTATCCCCCCCCCCCCGAGAAATCTCTGAATCCGCCCTTGCATCTAACTGGAATCGGTGTGATTTACCTGAGAATATATTTAAATTGATTAGAATATTTGTCAGACTTTATAGCTTCAATAGCAAATAAGAGAAAGTAAAAAACACCCCAACAGGTCTTATATATTATATATATATACATAGGCGTATCCAGGGGGGGGGGGGTTTGGAGGTTCAAACCCCCCCCCCCCCATGGGACCCAAGACATGACTAGATATTTAATATAAATTATATTTCACATAGGCTAAGAGAAAGTAAAATATAATAATTTACTCTAGCTAAAAAAACAAACCAAAATGATTTATAAACACCCAAAAATAATCTTAAATTTTTGAAAAAAATTTCTTGATCACCCCCATCAAAAATTTCTGGCTACGCCAATGTATATATGGACCCTGTTATGCAATGGTGTGTCAAAGACCAAACATCGAGTTTTGAGAAAATCAACATTAAAGTTTTTTGTTTTCATTGAATTATATATAATTTTTAATTTTTGTTGTCAATTGTGCAAATAACATTAAATATAAATTTTTTTAGAGCATATTTCATAAAAAATACTATTAATTAAAGCATTTGAAACAATATTCCGTGCTTAATTCAATTTTGAATTTTTTGATCTTTGACACACCATTGCATAACAGGATCCATATATATAATAAGAAAACGTTTGAAAGCGGAGATTCTTGAAATGATGTTAAGAAATTCTATATTGTTTGGATTAAAGAGAAAATTAAAACGTTGAATTTACCTATTTAATTTGCAGCTGCATTTCCTCTTGATTTATCCATTCCTCGTGATTACGAATTCCTTAACGGATATCCTGTAACAAAGAATTAAAATAATTAATTTTTTTTTCCATTTTCATTTCTAATTAAATATTTAATAAAGAAAATCATGCTGCAATGTATTTTATTTTTATATTATTTAAGGAAAATTTAGTTTTATTGAAAAAAATAGCTATCCCTAATCTTATCTACTTGAGAAATAGAAAATCATTTTTAAAATAAGAAATATATATATATATATATGGGTCATTCCATGCCAAATCGACAAATTATTTTTTTCCTGAGCCCCGCGGATTTCGCTGAAAATTTCCTATCTTTTTTCTACCCCTTAAAAGACATTTTTGAGAATTTTTTTAAATTTTTTTACCCAACTAAAAAAAAGTTATGACTAAAAATGGTTTTTTTTTCAGTAAAGTACGAGACTGAAAAAAAAACAATTTTTAGTATGATTACTTAAAATTTTCGAATAAAATATCATTTTTCAACTTCTAAAGTTTCACGAGAAAGCTGAAAAAATTTCATAAAAGAGTACGTAACAAATAAACCAAATTTCAAGAAAAAATTTTTTATAACCAAAAAAAAATATAAGCAATCGTCGGCACATCTTGAAATTAGGGGGGATAATTGTAGAATTAGTTGAAGTTTTTTTTGAGTTAAAAAAAATTAAAAAAAAAAAAATGGTCGATTTAAAATTAGGGTTTTTTCAAAAAAACTGAAATATTTCATATACCGGGCTTCTGAAATAATTTTTGTATTTTTTTCTGAAAACTACATTAAAAAACAAAATTTTTATAGCCTTGCGGGGTTCCGAAATATCAGTTTTAAAATAAGTTATAGTTATTTGAAAAAAAAAGAACAATTTTTTTCAAAAATCCATTTTTTTTAGTTGGGTAAAAAAAATTTGAAAAAATTCTCAAAAATGTCTTTTAAGGGGTAGAAAAAAATTTTCAGCGAAATCCGCGGGGGTCAGGAAAAAAATTTGTCAATTTGGCATGGAATGACCCATATATATATTTAACAAATATTAACTAGGTATAGCTTTGTTTGCAAAGAGAAATTTCTTTTAAACAACGCTAAAATAGACTGTAGTGTAAATAAGTCAGTCAATATATCGTTTAAGCTATCAAATTTGCGAGATGAGTTTGTGTTTGATTAGGCAATTTTTTTGCGTCCCCTGGAGTCGAACCAGGATCGCCAGGCTTTCGCGGCGGGCGGACTACTTTACCCTAGATCGCCGGCACAATAATATATCCAAGGATCTCAAACCAGGTGATTTATTTTCAATCTCACGTTTATCACACAGAATCCAGGTCAGAGTAGTTGGATGATGAATAAAGAAACATAATTTCTCTTATTTATAAATTGAGACATCCAACCGAGGGCCGGCGGATACAGGGGCGGGGATAAAGGGGGTAATTACCCCCTCTCTCCGAGAATTGAGAAAAATATTTTTTTTGGGAATAAAATTTTATGTTTAATATAACATTTTGAAAATTAATACTTACAAATTTGATTTATATATATATTCGGGTAAACAAGTACAAAATGCACCTCTAAATTACCGAAAGTATGAAAAAATTGCGTGCTGTGCGACCAGTCACACCAAATAACCCCCCCCCCCCCCCCCCGAGAAACCTCTGAATCCGCCCCTGCATTTAACTGGAATCGGTGTGATTTACCTGAGAATATATTTAACTATCAACTTTAAATGTTTATAATATATTAATTTACACTTACTTTAATTGAAATAAAATAAGTCTCCCTCTAAATTTGGATATTCTGATGTTTTGACTCTCGAGAAGATCGGTGAAAAGTTTTCATTTGTTGTTGCTATCTAAGGCCTAGTTGGCATCTAGGCGTTGTAAACTCGCGTGCATATTTTGGTTAACTTCGACTTGTGCCAGGTAAGAGATGAAATCTGAAAAACAATAAAAATAATTAATTATAAAATATTCATATTATTATTAAGAGAATTTTTAATTATAGACCACATTTTTGTATTAAATATTTATTAAAATATATAAATACTGTACAACGTATCAACTGCTTATTTTAATAAATATTTAATACAAAAATGTGGTCTATAATTAAAAATTCTCCTAATAATAATATTTCAAACCACAAAAGCTTTAATAAACACATTCGTGATAAATATTCATATTATATTAACTTCTTGATAGAATTCGTCTGAATCAGCATTTAAATAAATATTCATATTATTCTTTTATGTGAATATTCCATTTGGATACCAAATGGCTTAAATAAGAATGCCTGGACCCCTATTATGTATATTAATCTCTATCGTAAAAGTCTTAAATGGCCTAAGTTGCCGAAAAGACTGTGAGAATGTGTGTGTGAATGTGAGTGTTTAAAATAAAAAAAAATCTGAATATTGAATGAATATGTACATTTTTTATTGAACCCAGATAGCAAAGTTTATTTACTGACTATTATAAATGAAGACCTGAAGTAAATTTCCATCTAAACCTGTGTGTAGTAGTTCAGATCATTGGCATCAAAATACGTGAGCTCTATGTGCCCTGCACATAAAAAAAAAAAACATCTTTATCTCAAAACTTTGACAAAGGCACTTTGATCATAATTTACTTCAGGTCTTCATATAGCTAATTGAGACGATTTGATTTAGAAAATGCTATTTTCTAAAAAGATAAAATGACTCACCAAATGGTAAATGCAGCAGGCAACATTGAGTAAGCATATCGTTGTGACAAAGAGCATTCTGATCAAGTTCTGAAATAAGAGAAAAAAAAGTAATTAATATAGATTAATTAATTAATTAATATAGAGATACAATAGAATAATCATTTAAATAAATAATTATAATAAAATATTATATTATTTTAATATCAATACGAGACAAATTTTAATAAGGAAAAATTTATAATATAGGGCCGGTATTTTAATGTAAAATTTAAAAATTCTATTCAATAGGGAGGGATAAAATGAAGAAATGAAATATTTAATTACCTGAGGTACAGTATATATATAGAGCGAATCAAAGTTGAAAGCTGGCTGTATAAATTAAATGATAAGAGTAGAAAAGGAATTGCCCAATGTAAAGTCCGGTGTGTTTTGTATATATATATAGATGTGATAAATGTCTTGTTTCCTTTGGGAGTGTTAATCAAATCAGTAATCATTTCTAAAATTAAAAAGAAAAAATAGATTAATACAAATTATTATTAACTGACATAAATCTAAAAAATAAAGTTCTGGTTTTAAAAAATATATTACCTAATATTCAAATAGACCTATGTATTTATCAGATGTTTTGATGTTGTCTTCTTAATAGTTTGAAATCTGATCTGTGTGTCTTTCATATTAATATCCATATTGCCATATCTAAAATTAAAAAGAAAAATATTAAATTAAATTAATTTATAATTAACATGTATTTATTATTTATTTAGGATCAATAAAGTTGATAATAAAATGACAATTTGTGATGTGGCTGTTGTATTTTAACAATGTGTTGGAGCAGCCAGCAAGGAAAAGACCTCCTTTTCAAATTAAAGCCAAAACTGTCTCAAATACTCTTGGGTTTCATTTCGTAGAGGCTTATTTCCTGGCTGCCTGCTCCATCACATATTGTTGATAATTAAATATGAGATAATTAGTTTACTCTACCCAAAATTTCCTCATCTAAATGATAAGTTATAAATGTATATATATACACCAAGGTTATATACACTACCCAAGAAATTAACACATCTATAATAAAATAAGTAATAATAAAAGTAAGGAAAATTGATGAAATTCCGAATATATTATTTTGATTTGTAAAGATAAAATAAAATTACCTAATATACATTGTATATGATAATTTCCCTTCAAAGGCAAAAAACGAAAATGGATCTTGCATTGATTTTATTTAAATTTCTATTGCCATTAATTATTAGGTTATAGTGATAAAATAGAAAAAAATTAAAAGAAAAATTAAAATAAAATATTATATTATTTTTTTAACAGAGGACAAACTTTAATAAAAAATTTATAATATTAATATAAGGCCTTACCTCAAGTCCTGAATATATAGCGAATCAAAGTTGAAAGCTGGCTGTATAAATTAAATGATAAGAGAAGAAAAGGAATTGCCCAATGTCAAGTCCGGTCTGATTTGTATATATATATAGTTGTTAAAACTGAGTTGTTTCCTTTCGAAGTCTCAATCAAATCTGTAGTCATTTCTAAAATTAAAAAGAAAAATATTAAATTAAATTATTTTATAATTAATATCTATTTATTATTCATTTAAGATCAATAAAGTTGACAGTAAAAATTAAGAATGAGTCAATTACTTTACTCAATATTCCCTAATTTAAATAAGTTTATTTTAATTTTTCAAATATCTATCTAAATAATTGATTTGTTGAGAGAATTAACTAATATATATATATATATGATGATTTTCATTTCAAGAAAAAAAAACATAATTGGTACTTGCCTTGATTTTATTTAAATTTTGGGCTAATTGTGACCATTTTTGTTGGCAGTCTAGATTCTTCCTTGTTCTTTTTAAATTAAAAGGAGATTTGAGAATTCATTTTCATTTTTTCATTACACAATATGATTTTTTGTTTTTCTCCTTCAGATTATCAAATCTTTGGAAATCACATCTAAAATTAATATCAAAATTGTATATATAAGTAATAAATACTAAGCATGCATTTAAATAACAAAAAAAAAAGTTGACAGCTAGATAATTCCATGGCAAGTTAAAAAATTGTGATAAATGATTTGAGTTTTAAACGAATGAGAATGAATTCATTAAAAAAATAATATTATATTATAATCATAATATGTAATACTAATCTTTTTGGGCTGTTAATTATTATATTAAGAAATTCGAAATTTAAAAAATTGAAATGAAAATATAATTAAATTCAGAAACTTTGACAGAGTTGAACAAAATAATGAATGGATCATATAAAATAAATAATTTAATAAATATTAAATTAAAAATAATTTGAATAGGAAGAGTTGAAAAGAATAATTAATAAAAATTTGGTGAGAATAATCAAACATTGACAGACAAAGGAACCTGTCTACACACGAGTTTAACCTGAATATATTATTTCAAATAATGAATTCATTGAAAATATTAATCCTGAACAAATTAAGAAAATATAAATGAATCACTCACCTTAAAAAGTGTAAATAATTGAGATGAAATATAAAAAAATTCGACGTTGTATAATTAGACTGGCACGAGCTGTCAAGGAAGGCGAGCAGCGAGCAGTCAAAGATGAGAAAAAAGAGATGAGGCATTCAAACCAGAGAAGTGTCGCAGAATGCATCAAAACTGGATCTAAAAAAGAAATTAAAATAATAATACTCCTCCTTTCTTCAAATTATTTAATGAATTAAAAAATAAATTTTATTTAAAATTCTATAAAACATTTAATATTTTTTTAAAAAAGTCAATATGGTTGAACTTCAGAATTGGAGTCAGATAACGTATGCTCCCTATTCCCTCTACACTATCGGAAGCCAATTCCATAGTTCACCCATTTTTTTTTTTTTATTGGATAATAGGAAGTGGAATAATAAAATTAATTGTTAATTTGAGTATTTAAAAAAATTTGAAGTGATTTAAAGAAATAAATTATTACAAACTTTTTATTTTGCACCTATATTAATGAATCATAAAAAAAATTTTATTATTATTTTATTTTTTTTTTTATGTATTTTTTATGTTTTTTATTAGAGTGAATATATTAATTTTTTAGAATTATTTTTTAGATTTTATGTTAGTTCAAGGTTGATAAATATTTTAAAAAATGATGATTTAAATTTAAAAAAAATAATATATTTTTTTTGAATTTTTTTTAAGATTTTCCTTAAAATATTCTTTCATAATAATATAAACAAGATGAAAAAATAGTGAGATATTAATATATTTATATTACTATTGGTCTTTTGAATAATTTTAAATTATAAAGGGGTGAGAGGGGGAGGAGAGGAAAGTGTAGAGAAGAATAAAAAATTTAATTAAATAAAATATAAAGAACTTAATATTTGGTCTAATATATACATTAAAATAAAAATAAATATTTTATATTGGAAACTGTTAGTTGTGGAGTAGGGCCTACCTACATAAAAACTGATATTTTATTCATTTTTTATATATAACATATATATTTTTTTTAAAAAAATAATTTGTAGAAAAATAAAAAAAAATAAAAAAAAAGGGATTTTTCTTTTTAGAAGTTAAAGGGACTACTTTTACCCATTTAAATTATCGAGAAGAAATAGAAGAATGATTTTTTTTATGAAAAGGTACAAAAAAAGGGGGGAGCGCAAAAAAAATTTTAAAAATAAAAAAAAAGAAAACTATTGGAGTAAAACAAGGGGGGTGGGGGCCCCCATCCCCATTTCAATTGGATTGGCTACCAAAAATTTGCTTTGGAAACACAAAAAAATTGTTCTATCACAATGAAGGGTAATGAGAGAAGGGTGGCATGGAGTAAGAAGAAAAATTCAAAGTCTAGCAGGGGGCGAGGCCTTATTGGCTAGGCGCTCAGCCCGCCTATGGCGGCCCTAATCTTTTTCTGTGAAAAGCAACATTGAGTCCACTAACTATTAAATGAAATATGAATTTAGTTAATTAGTCGATGGTCTTTTTAGTAGAAAAATTTAAAAATGTAGCTATAAAATTTTTTCCGGTTGAGTTTTTGGACAATCGAGCTGCTAAATAGCCCTCCCGCTATTTTTAATGAATAAATTAAAAAAAAAATATATTAAATTTTTATCGTAACCAACAACAGTCTATTTATCATCATTTTGTGTTATTTCTTTTTAGCCCAATGGCCAACGGCCCAACGGGCAAAATAAATTTAAAAAAAAAAATTAGAATGCTAGGGACCGGGGGGGGGGGGGGGGGGCTGAGCCATCATTGTCCAAGAAAGAAACTACGAAATACAGTTGTTCTTAAAAAAAAAAAAAAAAAAAAAAGGTAAAATGATATGAATTTTGTATATGAAATTTTAAGAAAAAGTTTAAAATAAGTTTCTGTTTCGGGGGACTAACTGTGATAGGAGGGAGGGGGACTAGAATATCGCCAAAAAAAGGCGTTACGTAATATATCGACGATCCCCTTTGAAAAAATCGAAAAAAAGTACTTCAGTCAAGCACAAGTACTTTTAAGCCGATTTTGATCAAAAGTTTATTTTGAGTGTCCGGGAGGGAACCTAACTTTAATATAAAATTTCAATCCCATAGCTCCATTCCTTCATGCTTGAAATCGTTACACACATACCAAATTGTGGGAGTTTTTTAAATGAAATGTTACTGTTTTGAAATCCACAAAGAAGTTGTAAGAAAATTTGTGATTCAAAAAAATCAGATATTTTGCGGCGAGTATGAAAACCCCAGATATGTCCCTTTGCCAGATAATAGAGCTTTTTTTTTGTTAATCTTATGCCAATAACTAAAAAATAGCGTTTTTTAATTATGACGATATTGCACCAAATAATATATTGAGTTGGATGTTGAGTTGTATATATCAAGGAAGGGTTGCAAAAGCAGAGACTGGCAGTCAAATTTTTTATTAGGCCAAAGTTTCTTCCGAAGAGACCAACTTCAGGACCCAATAAGGGTCAAGATAGTATATAAATTTTAAACAAAGCAGCTATGTATAATGCAAATATATTTTCTTGACACTTATTAATTAGGCCTTGAAGATGGCCTTTATCGAGACCGAAAAGTCGGCCCAATAAAATATTTAAAGAAAAAAAAATTTAGCTACTAGTCTCTGATTTTGCAAACCTTCCTTGAAAATAATTTTAAAAATATGGATGGATAATCACTCACCAGTTGAGAGATTTTGGATTTGAAGACAACAAACTCGAAGACGAGGTGAACTGGTCGTCTTCTCCGCCTATACTGTAGAGAAGCAGGTTCCGTCCTCAAGGTACCCTGGCCTGTGAGCAAGTTACAACAATTATAAGAATTAATAGAAAAGTATACCTATTCAATATATTTATTAGGGTGGTCAAAAAAAAAATCCGAAATCAAAAAAAACTTACCTCTCATTTTGTTCTTTTATTAAAGTAAAAATTACCTGAAAAATTTTAGACCGATCGGACAACGTTTACCTGGCCCGCCAGAGGGTCAAAGTTCATCGATTTCCCCTAAATTTGACTATTAACACCTGTAACTCCTAAACGGTTGGTCCAGCAAAAAAAGTTCATCAGTAATTTTTTGAAGAGCATTGAATTTACTAAAAAAAGTCCTTTAACATTTTTTAATAAAACCAACGGATTTCATGGTATGGGCAAACAATCGATTATGGTTAAGAGGCACATCACATTGATTTTCAAATAACACTAATAGGGGTAATGAAATTTTTTTCGAGTTCCGAAATAATTTCATCAGATTCTTGGGTAAAATGACCTCCTGAATCCAAATATGACCTCCGTTTTCCCCCACCCCGTACCGTTTTCGGGGGGGGGGGGGAGCCCCCTACTTATGTTATTTCCACCCCTTTTCGTTAATTTTAGGGCCATGAATTAAATATGGAGGGAGTAAAAGGAATTATTTTAGCCTTAATATTTCTTCTGAACATCAAGAAAAGTGAAAAGTTTAAAAACATGAACATTTTGATCCAAAGAGGGAGGAGAGGGGAATTTCGGAGAGGATTTTGTGTTGTCCCTCAAATTGCAAAAAAATCATTAAAAATGATCGATTTTTTCTGTTTTTTTTTTTTCCAGATTTTTTGTGTCCACATATATTTAGTTTCCGTCAGTACGGTACATTCGAGAGATGTAAAATTAATAAGTTATAGGAAAATATTTATATTTTGTTACCATAGGAACCATTTCTCCTATCTTTCCTATGAAGTACAAGAGTAAAGTGGCCCTCGGACTTGGTATAGTTGGTAGCGTGCCTGCCTTGTATACCAAGGGTTGCGGATTCTGATCCCAGGATTCATTAACAACGGTTATCGTAAACGTCTTAAATGGCCTAAGTTGCCGAAAAGACTGTGTGAATGTGTGAGTGAAAAAAAGGTGTGAGTGTTTAAAAAAAGAGTAAAGTAGTCTTCAGGAGATTTCAATGGCAAAATGAGAATATGCATTTTAAAGAGAATATAAACAAATAATTGATTTTTGAATTTTAATCAAAATCGTTGGAGCGAATTTTGAGAAAATCGAAAAAAACTGAAAAAGTGCATCAGTAAAGTACAAGTATTTTTTGGCAGATTTCGTTCAAAAGCTTCTTCTCGCGTTTACTTAAATATAAAATTTCAACCTCCTAGCTCTTTTCGTTCTTGAGATATTTTGTTCACAGACAGACAGACAGACTGACCATGTCGCGAAAACCACTTTTTTTTATTCAAGGGACTCCAAAACTTGAAGATCCTTCAAAATCTCGACATCGAATTTTTGACAAGAATCCAATACTTTCTCTCTACATAAATTAACAAATATAGAGGTAAGGGAAAGTAAAAATATAAAAATTTTAACAAACAAATGTTGCTCTAATAGAACAATTTTGTATTAGAATATTATTTGCTCAAGTTAAAAGAGAAATTAAATTTTTGAGTTTCATTTTCAAATTTAGACCATTTTTTTTAATTTTAAATTTAATTGGG
>JAKCPI010016814.1:0-10581 GCA_023213315.1 Euborellia annulipes | reverse complement strand
TTTTGTTATTTTCTCATATGTTTTTTCATTTAAATACTTATTCAATCAGCTTTATAAAAAAAAAAAAATAAATAAATTTAATTAACACTTCATAAAGAATGAAAGAGAGAGAAAAGAAGTGAGAATTATAAAACGAAACAAGCCTTTGACACGATTGATACGAGCAGATGCAAAAAACAAAGATAATAACGTCTCTTAAGTGGCGCTACACGAATTTTTAATTACGATTTGATAGCCAACAAGTGAGAGGAGAGAAAAAAAGAGACTTCCTTACAAGTTGTTTATTTTCTTGATGTTTATTACTTTGACTTTTTGATTTCGAAACGTTTCAAACTAATTAAATAAATTTATTTATATAACCCAAATCGACAAAAGAAATTATTGCTGACTGCTGGCTGCAACGAAACCATTTTAATAGCTTTTAATCAAAGAGAGAGATTTTTTTTTACTTATCAGGTATGCAACAAGGGAAATACATTTTCTGAGCTTAATGACGTCGGCTTGCTTATCACTTGGGCCCAAAAATTATATACTGCTTGAAACTGTTATGCAAATGTGTGTCAAAGACCAGACATCGAGTTTTGAGAAAATCAACATTAGAGTTTTTCTGATTTAAATTGTTTTGATTAGATTATATATCATTTTTTTTGTCAATTGTGCAAGTAAATACTGTAATTATGGCAGATATTCATAAATTATCTCTAAAAATACGACTAATTTAGAGAATAAACAATAAAATATAAAAAATTATTTTTGCAAAATTCTCTAAGTCCAATTTGCAATTTGCAAAAATGCTTCAAATTCTCTTAATAATAAATAAAATAATTTTAGGTTATAATTCAAAAATTAAAACGGAGATGTTATTAAAGTTCTTTTATAGATATATTTAATACTAATAGCTTAGAAACTTTTTATCAAAATTACATTAATCAATTTTAAATAGTATTAATATTTTAAAATTAAATACAAAGTAATAACAAAATTTTCTCATCAATTAATTCCTGAATGGAAGTGAACATGGCAACAGTAAATCAAAGTTATAATGAAATCGACTTAATATTATTTATTTTGTTGTCTTTTCGAAATCGCACTGATCCTCATCTTCATTATCAGGAATAATATCAAAAATTTAAATTTTGACATCTACGAATTCATTTCTCATTTTTCAAAAAAAAAAAAGGATTTTGGTTTATTTAAGGTAAACAATATATAATATTATAGGGTAAATAAGTTTTTATTGGGTGTTAACATCATAAAAAACAACGTGTTAGGTACATAAATCATTTTTGCAAAATGAAAATCCTACATTGAAATATTGTAAAAATAATTGTAAGCTTTTACATTAAATATAAATTTTTTTAGGACATATTTCATAAAAAATATTATTAATTAAAGCATTTGAAACAATATTCCGTGATTAACTCAATTTTGAATTTTTTGGCATTTGACACACATTTGCATAACAGAGTCCATATATCAAATGGATTCAGACACGTTCAACAATGTTTGACCTTGCTAGTATATTAATACTATCCGCGGCACTCGGCTTCGGCTCCCTGGACCCTCGTCTTTTTCTTTCATAATAATGTGACAGATAACATCTAGGGGTGGGGCAAAAGTGCGTGGACGCTTTATTAACGTAAATTTTTAAAATTTGTCGATGGAAACATTTAGGGTACAGAAATAAATTTACTATCTTTGCCCCATATACAAATGATAATGGTCCAATTGCTTGATAAAAATAAAAATTGGAAAATTTATTTACAACGAGTTATTTCATTTTGGGAGAATTGAAAACATCTAGATTATAAAAAAGTATATAAAAATATTTTTTTTATTCTAACTGCGTAATTTAACACTACATTTTTTCTCTCCTAGGAGGTTTAGACTAGGAACCGACCTAATATTCGGTTTCAGTTATAGTTTCGGCCAAAAATCCAGTTTCGGTTTCGGCCAAAAAACCAGCGCGCATGCACGCACAAAAAAGGTCAAATGGTCAAATGATTTGCACGTGAGTGAAAAAAAAATTGTTTCCGCAAGGCGCAAAAGGGACGGAAAAATTTTTGCCTTCCTAAAAAAAAAGGTAAAATGTTTCTCACCGGGGGGGGGGGGAATTTCATTTTCCACTCGGTGTAAAAGAGGTGGAAAACATTTCACAAAAAAAAAAAAAAAAAAGGTAAAATGATATGAATATTATATAGGAAATATTAATCTAAGTTTCGGTCGAAAATCTTGTTTCGGTCGGACCCTAGTTTAGACCACAGATCCTCCAACCCCCAGCGGACAGAGAGACTGCTCATTAGACCATGCTTGTATAGCTAATATTAAAATAAGTTCCGGGATGACCGACCGACCTGGAGCTCGGTGTTTTTTTTTTTTTTTAAGAAAAATTGGAAAAAACTAGAAAAGTACATCAGTAAAGTACTAGTACTCGAAGTCTCCCAAAGGCAAGATCAATCTAAGTTTGTTTTCTATACCAGAAACAGGAAATATTTAAAATTTGAAAGAAATTTTTAAATCGATTTTCGATTATTAATCTATTTATATAATTGGCTATTGTCAGTCTGTCGGTCTGTCTGTCTGTCCATCTGTCACGCCACTGTTTGACCAACTTCCCGTTGTACTTTTGAAATGAAATTTTTTATACTTAAAGAGGACCTTTTAGGGATTACAGGAAAATTATTTTCATCTCTAAATTCCTATAACTTTTTGAGTTATTAATTCCTAAAGTTACGATTTGTCCAATAGGAAATGTATTGAGGAATATTTATGTATTCTTTGTATATGTGTATTTTATGAATGTAAACAAATCCTCAAGTAGGCACTGGATCGGAATAGTAATAGGATAATTTATTTTTCATGCCGGGGGGCCTGGCAACGGAGTAGAGCAACAGTCACCACAATCGTTGCTGTTAAGCAATGCCAAGCGCGGCGAAATCTGGGATTGGTGACCCCCTGTAATCAGCGTGTTGAACGTCCCCGGTAGCCATCGATACTATTATAAATTTAATAATATGTAAAAAATTAAAACCCTAATGGCCTCTGCAGCCGAAAAAGGGGTAATTAAATAAAAAAAAAATTTAATTTTCATAATTAAGAAAAGGGGAGGGGACCACGGGCTGTAGGGGTAGGTGCTAACCTCTTATACCAAAAGTCACGGGTTCGGACCCCAGGCAGTTCGATGATTTTATTTAAGCCAATTGGATTCTAAATGGCTTAAATAAGAATGCCTGGACCCCCAATATGTATATATATGTGTATGTAAATAACGAATATCGTCAAAGTCTTATATGGCCTGAGTTGCCGAAAACGTTGAAAAAATTGTGTTTAAAAAAAAAAAACCTGCGGCGAACCCGTGCCAGGTGAGGGGTTCCAGGGGGGAGCTCCTCGGCTAGGCGGGCGCTGCGGCTAGTAAATAATATAAAATATATTTAATCGGGCATTTTGTTATAGAAGCAAGAGATCAATTGAAAAATTTCCCCATTGTGAAAGAGAATATTTTTATTCTTCACTCTCTCTCTCTCTGTTTTTTATTAGAAACAATTGAAACACCCTGTTGTGTTGTGTAGTTACAATGAGTCGTGTTTTATTCATAATCGGACCAGTTAACCAACTGGGGACTGGAATTCGAAATTCAAATCAGAAGGGCTCTCGAAAGGCAAAGCCGGCCACTGAAAGAGAGAGGGAATAAATAAATGCCTGCGACCCAGAGAGAGAGAGACGGAGAAGTACAAATTGAATTTGTTGGCCGCAAACAACAACAACAAAAAAAGCGAATAGCAACAAGTCAATTCCTAGACACACAATTGCTTTGTGTACCCAAATGGAATTAGATCGACCTGCGAAATCCATGACCTTGCCATTTGACTAATAAATAAATAAATAATGAAGGTTTACTAGAACAACATTTGATTTTGCTTTTGTTCTCAAGAGCGAAGGGAACCGAAAAACTTTCCTTCTTAAGACTATGATAACATTTCCTATCCACGGATTTTTTTTTTTTTTTTTCTTAAAAAAACACTCACACTTTTTTTCCCATTCACACACACATACACACAGCCTTTTCGCCAACCAAGGCCCTATAATACTTTGACGATAACCGTTATTATCTTACTGGGGGTCCAGGCATTTCTATTTAAGCCATTTGGTATCCAAATGGCTTAAATAAAATCATCGAACTACCTGGGGTCCGAACCCGCGACGTTCGGTATAGAAAGTAGGCACACTACCAACTACACCAAGCCCGAGGGCCATCCACGGACTTTTATAATGCATAAACAATTTATAGCTGAGATGTTATATTAATAAGAGGGTAAAAATGAGAAATGCAGCTAAGGTTATTTCTTTATTTTTCAATTCATACATCTGACGTTTCGGTTCCGTGTTTGAATTTTATAATAACAACAGCCAAGAAATAAAAATTTTTATGATAGCAAATATTTGCGAGATGAATTTGTGTTTATATGATTTGGCGAAATTGCGCCCCCTGGACTCGAACAAGGACCAGCGACCTAGGATGAAGGTAGTCAACTCCTGGTTCAAGTTCAGAGAGCTCAATTTTGCCCAATCATAAACACACATTCATCAAGCAAATATTTGCTATCATAAAACGAAATAGTGACTGGCAAATGAACAGTCTTCATTTGTGTTCACAAATTCATGTTTTTAAATGACACCTGTATGGTTTTGTTTTGATTTTTTTTTTTTCAAAATTTACGAAAAATGTCTTTTTCTCCATTAATTATTTCTAAAACTATTCAGTTTTCGAAAATTTGTGAGAGAATAAAAACTTTTTAAAATAGACTAATTTATCATAATATTAGTAAGAGAATTAGATTTTCGGTTTAACTGTGGTTAATTTGTAAAAATTACAACGTTTCGGCCACTCATTCTGTGGCCTTCTTCAGGTGCAGTTCAGCTAAGATTACATCTGTGACAATCTCAATTTTTTTTTTTTTTTTTTTTTTTTTTTTTTTGGAATGGGTGCATAAGGTCCGAAGACCTATAATGACCAATAGTCACATGCAGCCAGGAAGAAAATAAAAACAAAAGGAGAAGCATAAAGGGGAAACTCAACTGCGGGAACTGAGAAGATGCCTGTTGAGGTTAGACTTGAAAGTCTGAAGATTGTAGGTTTTGGGGAAGATAGACGCAGGGAGCTTGTTCCAATCACGGGAGGTCATGGGGACAATTGAACGTCTTTTCAATTGTCAATGTCAATTCAATTGAGATTGTCACAGATGTAATCTTAGCTGAATTGTACCTGAAGAAGGCCACAGAATGAGTGGCCGAAACGTTGTAATTTTTACAAATAAACCACAGTTAAAGCAAAAATCTAATTCTCTTACTAATGATAAGAACTGGGAAAAGCTTAACTCCAAAATTATCATAATATGACAAAAAAATTGAAAATTTCAAAAGTTTTTAGATGAAGTACTACTTCCAAGTGACGTATTTACTCCAAAAGTTGAGAGACATCTTCAATTTTAGTGTAAGGAGTATATACCGAATTTCATCAATCTGGTTGCTTTGGGTTTTAACCAATCGTGTTCACACACACAGACGTAATTCTAAAAGAATATATGTGGTACAATTTCAGGGAAGTCATCCCCGATTTATTATAATTAAGAAACGGAGAGGGTCCGCAGGGGGATCCAGAAGGGCGAAGCCCGCGAAGGCGGGCGGTGCGGCTAGTTTAACAAATTTTCGGTATTCATGTTAATTTTTTCTCCCTTTTCCCGTGCAGAATTCAGGCTTTAGATTGTCAGCTCAGCTCTTCGCCAAGACAAATGGCTGCGTGATGGTGGGTCCCGCCAGAGCCGAAAATAAAAAGACGATTAAGAAATTTGGGGTTCAAGGCTGGTATTTTTGAGCCGACCCGGGTCATTTGGTAATTACCCTTGAACAAAAAACAAGCGAAGGCCAAAATGGCCTTGCTTTATCGATAAAACCATCTTTTTTTTTTTTTTTTTCCTCTAATCCGAGATTGGAAGTAAAATCATTTCGTTGCACAAGTTTTCACTAAATAAGAAATATTTTATATTGTAATAAATGTCTTAGAAAAGGAATTTAATATGCTTGACCTAAAATGTTTTACATTTAATTACAAAAGTATTTCCATTTCCATTTCTCTTAAATTTTAATATTTTAGTCAAATTGCGTAATAATACTTAAAATTTTTTTTTTTAATTAAATTTAACAGTTATTTCAAAATATGTTCTTTTTTTTATTAATTTGAACATTCAAATATGTTCTTCTAAAGTTATTATAAATTTCCTTCTTTTCTAACTACTCCCTTATAAAGAAGATTAATTTTAACACAAAAAATCTGGTGTGACAAGCACAGAACACAAAGGTAAGAGAAAGTTGTGTGGTGTGCGCCAGTCACACCAGATTTTTTAATAAGAGGAGTAGAAAAGTAAAAATGAGAGATGCAGCTAAGGTTTTTTTTTTTACTTTATTTAGGATTTAATACTCACGACTGACGTTTCGGTTCCGCAACCATCTTCAGAGCTCGCGAAAAGTTATTATGAAAGTGTTATAGTGGATGTTAAACCAAACTCTTATATAATAAATATATACACAGTATGCGATGACCAGCAGTAGAGTAACTAGGTGGGGACGAAGGGGGGCGCTTGCCTCCTCCGCATCAAGCTTTTGGCGCCCCTCTAAATATCATAGGCGCCCGTAGGGCATCTAATGATATATCCCAGGAATGGTGATTTTATCATATCTCTCCATAGATTGTCCAAAAAATTGATAGTTTTCTTTTAAATTTTATTAAAACTTAAACAAACGGCGCCCTAATTCAGCTTTGCCCCCTCCGCCCTCAAAGGCTAGTTACGCCTCTGATGACCAGGTACATAAATGATTTATGTATCTGGTATATAAGAGTTTGGTTCAACTATGTATAAAATTCATTATGACACTTTCATCTTCGCCAGCTCTGAAGATGGTTCAAACACGGAACCGAAATGTCAAACGGACGTATTAAATCCCTAAAGGAAAAAACCTTCGCTGCGTCTCTCAATCTTCTTCCTCTTTTTATTAAATTTTTAAAATTAAATTTCGCTATATATAGCCATTTCCAATAATTTCTATTATATAGGTACCAAAATGAGCGATTCCTGTAAATATGCACGTCTATTTATTTATTTCAATTGAAACTCATCTAATTTATTTCTCTTTTGTTTCAGGTATGTACGCAAAACAAAACTTGAAGGAATTTGTAAGTTAAATTAAAAAATTATCAATATCTTGTGTGTCTATCTTAAGATCAGTGGCGTCATTTGGGGTGTCAGGGGAAGGGGGGGGGCATTTGCTTCCCAAGATCTCTGATCCATATTGTTCTAAATAGAATATAAGCCTGTTAAAAATTAATTTAATTGAAAATCATTTTACCTTTTTTTTTTTTAGAGACACGAAATTTTTTCCGTCCTGGAGACATTTTCCTAGGTTTTCCGCCCGCTGAAAAAAAAAACTTTTGACACGGAATATTTTTTTCACCCTATGGAAATTTTCGTTTTTGCGGAACCTACGTTTTTCGTCCTGTGAAATAATTTTTTTTTTTTTTGATAAAACGGTGGATGCAGTTCAAATTAATATAATTAAATAAAATAAAAGCAACTTGTGTTTTCTTTCTTGGACAAAAAGTGACAGGTAGTATGTCGTTTTTTGGTATAATTATTAAAAATCAATAAAATTTCAATAATATTTATTTTTGGTTTACAGGTGCGCTAACATGTTTCGGGCACCATGAGAGCCATCATCAGAACTGAAACAAAACATTCACATATATGGACCCTGTTATGCAATGGTGTGTCAAAGACCAAAAAATTCAAAATTGAGTTAAGCACGGAATATTGTTTCAAACGCTTTAATTAATAGTATTTTTTATGAAATATGTCCTAAAAAAATTTATATTTAATGTTACTTGCACAATTGACAAGAAAAATTATATATAATCCAATGTAAACAAAAAACTTTATTGTTGATTTTCTTAAAACTCAATGTTTGGTCTTTGACACACCATTGCATAACAGGGTCCATATATAATACAAGATAATCATATTTAGTCAAAATTCAAAAATTCTTTTTATGGCAATTTGATAAAATACTCCGTTATAAATTTATTAATAAGTATAAATACGTCACTCGAAAGACGCACTATTTTGTTTTTTTATTTTTTTTAAATAAAACTAAAATTATTCTAAACAGAAATTAATATGTTGTTCCATTATTTACCCAATAATTCATCCACATAACAAAAAGTCTTAAGGTGTAATTTATATGTTTTAACAATTATTTCTATATTTTTTATGATTCAAATTAATAATTAAGTTTATTAATTGTAATTAATTAATAATAATTATATTAAATATAATTATAATTGACTTATTATTAAATATAATTATAATTAACTTAATTACAATTAATAAACTTTTTGATTAATTTGAATCATAAAAAATATAGAAATAATTGTTAAAACATATAAATTACACCTTAAGACTTTTTTGTTATGTGGATGAATTATTGGGTAAATAATGGAACAACATATTAATTTCTGTTTAGAATAATTTTAGTTTTATTTAAAAAAAAAAAAAATAAAAATAGTGCGAAATCTTTCGAGTGACTGTATTTATACTTATTAATAAATTTATAACGGAGTATTTTATCAAATTGCCATAAAAAAGAATTTTTGAATTTTGACTAAATATGATTATCTTGTATTATATATATGTGAATGTTTTGTTTCAGTTCTGATGATGGCTCTCATGGAGGCCGAAACATGTTAGCGCACCTGTAAAACAAAAAATAAATATTATTGAAAATTTATTGATTTTTAATAATTATACCAAAAACGACATACTACCTGTCACTTTTATTTTATTTTATTTTTAATTTTGCCCATCAACCGTAGGTTGGCAGGGAAAGTAAATGTAATCGTAAAAAAATCGAAATTTTTCTGAAGCTGCCAAAATGCGTTTTGAGGTCCCCTGAATCCATTTAAGAAGTTTTTGGAATGATGTCTCTGTGTGTGTGTGTGTGTGTGTGTGTGTGTGTATGTCTGTGGTAATTTTTTTCGGTCAACGAAATCTCAAAAACTATTCATTCAATTGTTTTGAAATTTTGCACCCATAAACTAGGGGTAGAGGCCAAGAACTGAAAAGCTTTTGGTAAACATCGGACCATTAGGGGGGCTCTAGGGGGGGGACAAATATTTTTTTTTTTGAGTAGTGGGTGGGCAAAGTTGTGCGCTCGGCTTAGTCCGACCCTTTATTTCTTTTTTTTTTTTGCTGATCTATATTTTTTCGCCCTGCGGAACCAATCAAAGAAGGGCTCATCTCGAGAGCAGTGGGTGATGATTTTTCTAAGGAATTCGAGCCTCTGAAATTTCAAGTTGATTTTTATATAAAGTTTTATAATAGAGATAAAAAAAAGGCATCAGAGGTACCAATTTCTTTTTAACCGTTAATACATCCATCTTAATTGCTGAATGAATACTCGAACACTAAATGATGATATTAAAAAAAATCAAGATATAATAGCTCCCCCGAACATTTTAGTAATTGCCCCTCTAGCTACGACCGACATGCAATTATTAAACCAAAATTGTTAGAAAAAAAAAAAAAAAATTTGTATACAAAAATAAGATTATCTAATTTAAAAAAAAGAAGAAGATGAAAACAAATAGGATTCAGAGGACTTATTATCCTTTAACGAACAAACCTGCTGGATCTATCGATTAAATTTTAAGTGAAAGTGATTAAAATAATATCAGAAAATTTGACCTTAGATCTAGAAAGGGAGATAATCAGAAATTGAACGAGTAATTGAGAAGTGAGGAATCTATGCTAAGCTATTTAACCATCTCGATTATTTTGCTAGCGAGTTTTTTTAATCAAAGAATTTTAGCCTAAAAAAATAATATTGAATTGGCTATCAATCGAAATAAACGAGTGGGTCAAAGCATAAGTGGACCAAGTCCAAAGGTATACAATTTTCCATATTTTTTTAGTTATTCGGTGTAATTAATGAATCATGTTCAAATTTCAATACTAATCCTCCAGAGTGCAGCGTTCCTTAAGGCAAAAAAAAATCTAAAAAGGGGGGCGTTCAAGTATTACGTAACATAATTTGGGGGTCTTGTAAAACGTTACCATGCGTTACAGGGGGAGGGGGGTTGAACAACGCGTTACCTATCTTTTTTTTTTTTTATTTAAATAAAACACGAGGAAATTAAAGTTGTTAACCCTTTTTCGTTTTTGTTTTACGAGGGAATCCCTCTATTGTATAGTACGCCTTATTTATTATTATTTTGTTCTCCTAAGTTCATAGAGCGCCCGGCACTGGGGTGGGGGCAAGGGTACATTGTCCCCTCTGGCGAAGGGAGTTCAGGAGGGAGGCAATATGTCTTCTTTTATTTAATTTATTTTTTAAAAATGTATCATTTTTTTTAAATAAAATTTTTTAAATTAAAAGAGCAAGAAATTCATTTTTTCCCAAAATATTTTATTTTAAAGTTTTATGCTGGGCGATCAGTCACACCAGATTTTTTTATTTATTTATTTTATTTATTTT